>JALIGW010000010.1:22726081-22801081 GCA_023053685.1 Diadophis punctatus similis
TCTCTAGAGAGAGAGCCAGTTTGGTCTAGTAGTTAAGGCACCAGGCTAGAAGCGGAAGACCATTAATTCAAGTCCTGCCTTAGCCCCGAAAGCCAGCTGGTTGACTTTGAGCCAGTCACTCTCTCTCAGAGCCCAATCCATACCACAAGGCTGTTGTTGTGGGGAAAATAGGAGGATGAAAATATGTTGCATATATTCACCACCTTGAGTTATTTGTAAAAATTATAAAAGCAGGATACAAATAAATAAATCAGAAATGAAGCTATTGGGAGTGAATACCAATACCATGAGTATCAATATACATCTAGTTTTATTATTTATTTAGCCTTTCATCTCATATACCCTGACTCTGGGTGGTTTACAATAAGACTATAAAATAGGAATATAAGTAGCAACCAACCATTAAAAGCAATAATATATAATTAAACCAGCAAGGAAGGTGCATTACATCTTATAGAAAATGGAACCATTTTATGACAATTACAGATATATTATACAAACAGAGATAATTTGTCTTCATCTGCTGCACCCAATGCCATTGAATCTGATCTCTGAGTGTCCTAACTCAGTAGATATAACACAGCCACTATAATCACTTCCCAAAGCTCTCCTAAATTCTGTTAATCAGTTTCATAATGTGTTGTAATTGTCCTGGCATCTTTCCTCTATTGAGTAAAGCTGCTCCATTATTCTTTTCTATTGAATATTTGGTGGGAGGAGGAAGCACTGAGGCATGTTGTAAAGGTTGTCTCTCCTCTAAGTAGGAATGTGATGCAAGGACCCAGTAGCTCAATGGCATGATAGCAGCTGCTGAAAAGTGATAAAGCTAAAAAATCAGGAGGTGAAGTCAGGCAAGGATCCCTGCCCTGAAACTTGACAGAGCCATAGGATGATCAGATCAAAACCAGAAGTTGTTACTACTCCTGAGACATAGATGCGGTAGAAGTAAATTGACTGACCTGCTCAATGGCAACCAAGAGATGGGATAGATGGAGCCTGGTGCTGACTCAGGATCAACACCAAACGACAGGTAGTCCTCAATTTACATCAGTTAATTTAGTGACCATTCGAAGTTACAACAGCACTGAAAAAAGTGACATTACTATTTTTCACACTTATGACCATTGCAGCATCCCCATGGAGACATGATCAAAATTTAGACGCTTGGCAACTGGTTCATATTTATGAAGGTTGCAGTGTCCCTGGGTCATGTGATCACCATTTGTGACCTTCTGGTGAGCAAAATCAATGGGGAAGCCAGATTCCCTTAACAATCATGGTAGTAACTTAACAACTGCAGTGATTCACTTAACAACTTGGCAAGAAAAGTTGTAACATGGGACAAAATTCACTTAACAACTGTCTCACTTAGCAACAGAAATTTTGGGTTCAATAGTGGTCATAAGTCGAGGATTACCTGGAAAATGCTATCACCCCCTTTTAGTCTCCGGAAAATTAGCCCTTCTGCTGTACCAGTGATGCTTTCTTTGGCTAATTGGGGTACATAGATAATTCTGGAAATGAAGTTTCTTTTCTTCACTTTATTTCTTTTTCTTTTCTTTTCTTTTCCTTCCTTTTTTCACAAAGAAGCCCTTTATTCTGTCTTCCTTTTTTTTAGCCTAGCAATTTTCTGCAAGTACAGGGTCCAGGTTTTTTTTTTAAATAAACCAAGTGTTGATCCATTGGTTGCAACAAAAAATGACTGACCAGCTTATCAACTGGACTTGACATCATGGGTTGAAAGAGAGTGACTGGCCCAAGCCTACCCAACCTACTTTCAGGCCTAAGGTGGGCTTAGACATCAGTTTCCTAGTTTCTAGCCTGGTGCCTTTTATCATTAGGCCAAACTGGCTCTCAGCATTCTGTTTTCCTACAGAAAGAAAGAAAGAAATTTGCTTTATGGTGAAGATATTTGGCAATTTAATAAACAAATCTTCAATTGTTAAGAGGCTGAACACTAGCTTTTCTCTCTTGCATGATTAAACAATTTTTAAGAAAATTGAATATAGAAATAAATGAAAGTACTATTCACACAATTAATTAAAGAAGTGAAATGAGATGCATAGCACACCTAAGTATATGAAAAGAACCAAAAATATAGCAAATGAGATATTTCATGAGCTACATAATTAGTGGTGAATTAGGACTTCCTCTTTGCTTTTTAACAGAGATAGGCTGCAGTCACTATAAATAAAAGTCATTCATGACACTTGGCACAGTATTTAGGTTTATGTGGGTTGTGACATTTCTTTCTGTGACTCAGAACTTTCCTGTTTATCTGCAACAATGCTTACAGATGAAATAAATGTATGTTGCTATGATGTGGATGCCTTAACAAATTCATCCATTATAGGGGTTTTTTTTGGTGTGTGTGTGTGTGTGTGTGTGTGTGTGTGTGTGTCTGTGTCTGTGTCTGTGTCTGTGTGTCTGTGTGTGTGTGTGAGAGAGGGAGAGGGAGAGGGAGGAGGGAGGAGGGAGGAGGGAGGAGGGAGGAGGGTGGAAGGATGAACCTTCAATGTTATTTAGGTTATCTGAATAAATTGGCTTGGGTCAAATCCAACAGGATATTATTTATCCTAACACTAGGGTATTGTCCAGTTTGGCTACTACTTATGGGAAACATAGTTAAATAACTTCTAGAAGATCATATTTTTCAGATGCAGAAGGAATTTCAGTGAGTAACACAATAGAACAACAAACAACAAAAAGAAGGATTTTAAGAAACATGGGATAGGGAAGAGGAAGTAAAAGGAAGGAAGAAATGCTGTTTAGTTGGTTAACGACTAGCCAAATTTGAAAAAAATGCAATACCAAATAAAAATAAATACAGAAGAAGTCATAACATACCATCATAACAAAGATTAAATAATATAAATATGTATCATATATTTTGGAAATTTATAAATTAGGAAAAGAAAGTAAAATAAGTGTATATTTTTTAAATGAGGTCCCCAAATAGCAAAATGGGAAGAAATAAAATGCAATAACAAATGACCCCAAACCAAGATAGGGTTCTCAGATCTCAGGATTTGTCATTCACTGGCTAAAGAGCTGTTGCTGTGCAACCTGTGGGCAGAAGACTTTCTCCATGGTGTTTTGGGGATATGTATATTTTTCTGTAGACAACCTATGTGTGATGTATTCAGATTATTTAATTACATCTCCAGAACTTCCCAAGAATATCTTCACAGTCTTGAGATCAGGAGCATCCATGAGGAGGTGAAGGATTATTCAAAAAAATAAAAAATCTAGTCTCAACTATGTAGTTGCAGCTGCCAGTTCAAATTCTTCTTGAGATTACCCTCACTCAGAATCTATATAACTTAAACATTTAAAGTAATGGCGCACTAATCCTGATTCAGGATATTACAGGATTATACTGATTTCCTTGTTTCTTACAGTACATAGTATTACATTAAATTCATCTCTCTCTCTCTCTCTCTCTCTCTCTCTCTCTCTCTCTCTCTCTCTCTCTCTCTCTCTCTCTCTCTCTCTCTCTCTCTCTCTGTGTGTGTGTCTCTTTCATACATCATACACACTGAGGGAAGTGTGTTACAATTACACATCTTTACAAAATTACTCTGGAAAATAGTCGAGATTGTTTGCAGGAATATTTATTTTACTTACGTTTCTGTTTCTGTCACAATAGGTATACCTAAATCAGGGGCGGGTTCCACTTACCTTTTGCTACCGGTGCACATCGCGACATCCCATCGCACGATTCTACTTCCGCACATGTGCAGAAGGACATTTCAAGCCGTCCCATCTCGCGATTCTACTTCCACGCATGCTCAGAAGGACATTTCAAGCCGTCCCGTCTCGCGATTCTACTTCCGTGCATTCTCAGAAGGACATTTCAAGCCGAAACACATAAAAAATAGCTGAAAATTACACAAAAAAAGATGGCGGCGCGCACGGACAGGCACAGATGGTACCGAAGCCGTCGCACCTAAATTATATCACCAGCGGGCTGCTACAGGAACGCACGCACCGGACCGCACCGGTAGGAACCCACCCCTGACCTAAATCATGCAAGAATGATAAAAGTCCTTTCCCTTTCAAACAGGGAAATCTAATACACATTTCTCCTTTCTACCTTCCCTTTCTGCCAATCTCTGTGGCTATTCTTTCTGATGTTTGTACAATCTAAATCCTGGAAAATATAAAAAGGGCGAGAAATTGTTGGTATTGTTGGGCTGCAGCTATTCACAGTGACTGTCAAGAATAAAGGCAATCAACATAAAGATAAAAACAAAATTATAAAAAGCAAGCAATTGAAACCCAAATTATATACTATAGCTAACACTTTGAATTTTGTTAGAAAACAGACAGGTATGCTATAAAACTATGAATCCTGTCTTGAAACCAATCAGTAGCTAATTGAAGGAATTACATGTTCAAGGCTGTCAATAGTGTAACTACAATGTTCTGAAAAAAACCCTACTTGAGGCATGCAATACAGTCCAAACCAAATGTAAATTCAGCAAGTTTACCATTGCTTGATTAGAAATTTTTTTGAATTGATTGCACTTGCATTTAGCTTATAAATATATTCCTAATCAATACCCAAACCTGAACATTTCAAGTACACAACTGGTTCCCAGTACACATGCAGCCTGAAAATCTTGCATCTGAGACTTTAGTCATATTGCCCACCAGCAGGGGTGGCATTCTACCAGTTTGGACCGGTTCAGGCAACCCGGATGCTCTGACAATCAGCTGGGAGCGAACCGGTTCACTCCGATGATCAGGTGGGCCCGCCCACCCCTGTTCTTTACTCACTTATATCTTCTCAGCTGATTAGCTCGGCACAATGGATTGCCATGCCTCAGTTGTGTTATGTCCCAGCAGCAATGCGGAAGGTAAATTGTTTGTTAAACTCTGCATGCATGTGCGAGCGAATTGAGCGCACACATGCAAAGTGCACGATTACCAAACCGGTTGTTAAACTGGCATGATCCCACCACTGCCCACCAGTAAATGCTATGTCTCCATTTACTGAACTGCCTTTTGGCTGATAATCAACATTTTTATTTTGCTTGTATTTCAGTTGCAAAAGAAACAGTATTGACTTTCATTATCATAGTAGGAATAAAACTGAACACCCAAATAACAGCCAACATTCCCCAGTAGTTTTATTCCTTTGGTAAATAGCTGGGTACTAGAAAGACCTTTGCAAGATACCAAAACCATGACGCAGTATAGAACAGGGGTGAGTTCCTACCGGTGCGGTCCACTCTGTCGTTCCGGTAGTGGCCTGCCAATTGCACAATTTGCGTGTGATGGCTCCGGTACCATCTTCGCCGGTCCGTCCTGCAGCACCATCTTTTTAAAAAAATGGCAATTTTTTGCTTTCTGCGCATGCACAGAAGAAAACTCTTGCAAGGGGATGCGCATGCGTGCGAGATTTTGGCGATTTTTTGCTTCGGCGCATGCACGGAAGCAAAAAATTGGCAAAATCGCGTGCGCATATCCCCTCACGAGATTTTGGCGATTTTTTTGCTTCCTGCGCATGCGCGGAAGCAAAATCGCGTGAGGGGACGCACGCATGTAGTGAGTGTGCGTGCACGTGAAACATGATGATGCGTGTGCAGTGCACCAGTAGACAAGTAAGAGGAACCCACCCCTGGTATAGAACCAGGAACATGTGTTGAAATAGGTATCTGAGGATGTTTGGAACAGCCTGGATTCCTCTAGCAAAAAATGAGTCAGAAGGGTATTGTAACCGATGCAATCGAAAGCCATAATAGGACCAGCATAACAAAGAGAAAACATGGTCCAGCAAAGATCACCTGCTGGTCAGAGATCTCAAAAATATTATTTTCTTATAACCAGACTTCAAGCTCTATTGAAATGGAAAAGATTTCCTAAATCCATGTACATTATTTGGCTTTCTGGAAATTAAATATTCAAGCCTTGATATCACAAGAGGGAACAATTGTAATTTAGCAAGAATTAACCCTCTAAAGATACAAATTTTTCTGTGTGCAATTGATGTGAGTACTGTACTAAATTACTTTTTTCTCGGCGTCCGTAGACAGCTGCCTAAGGCTCGGAATCATGAAAGAGACACCTGGTGGAATCTAAACTTATACTATCTATTCATGTTTTGCCTTCCATTCTTGAACTTAAATTCAGATATTTGTAAACCTACTTGCCATTTTAAATTTCTTCTAATGACTTTCTTTAGTAATTTAAATGGTGGCAATGTTACATTAGTAATCCATCAATAGTGTATTTCTGCCAGGAAACAGTACATCCCTAAGGGCTTTTCTCAAACTTGATGTCAGTTCTGAGAATGGACATTTGTATGTTTATTGTGTAGCTTAGCTGTTATCTGTAACTAGACCAAACTGAGTTTATAATTAATGACTAAACCACCCATTGACCCCTTGGCTTCTCATTCCAGAGATATTTCCTTTCTAGATTCCCCAATTCCTTCAACAATGGCAGAGCCCTCAGATACTTGAAAAGTTTTTAACAATCTAGGGAGGTATTCTGTACGGTATCTGCATTGAAACTAATTCATGATGACCTGTATAACACAGTTAAACATCAGCATAGGAAATGTTTTATGATGTGTTATATTATGTAAAATGCAAGATAATTTTTGTGTCATAAAATTTGCCTAATTTCAGTTCCACAGGAATCATGATGCCAGATTTTTTATGCATTCTTGTAAATTAGCTCCATTTGAAATACCTTGATTCAAAATGTTTTGTCATATGACGCACCATTTCATCCAGTTAAAGGATACAAACACAAGAGTGTATATATATATATATATATATATATATATATATATATATATATATATATATATATATATATATATATATATATATATATATATATATATATATATATATATATATATATATATATATATATATATATATATATATATATATATATATATTTAAAACAGTCAGATATTGGTATTAATTTAGAATCTGTTTTACCATCCTAGACTCAAACTTGGATTACTCCAGATTTTAACTGAACTCATTCAGTTTCTGGATCTGAAGCAAAGGCCATGGTGAAAAAACATTGGTTTTGCAGTGCCTAGGATCAAATAAAAAACAAAGCCCACATTTTTTTTTCTGAGGAATGTATATAATGGTTGATATTAGCTAAAAAAAGTCACAATTCACAAAACTGATACAATGTTTTTTGAGTTACATATATTTGTCTACCTTTTGCTCTATCATGACAGTATTTGATGAAATGTGTATGCTGTTATGAAAAAGTCTAGATCAAATTAGGGAAAGGTGTATTCGTAAGAAATGGCGATATCCTTTCCCTATTATGGTGAGACCAACAGTCAAGGGCTGAGTCAGATGTAAAAGAGATTAAGTCATTGTTTTTTCCCAATAGTAGAGTGATAAATCATTCAGGGTAAGAACCAGATTAAAATGAGATAGAGCAAATAGTAAAACTAAGGGATTCTCTCAGCACAAGGATTTGTGGGATCAGATTGCAGGGTTGATCAATGAATCCATCATATTGATCAATGAATCCAATATTCTTTCCTTCTCTCCTATGTACCATAGCATTTTATAACATTGATTTCTTTTTAAACATCTGCTAAGGTGTTGCTTTTTGTAGCATAACAACCCACCAGGGAAACAAATCAGGAATCAAGGTTTGTGAAAGTCCAGAAGTGAAATAAGAACTTTGGGTTCGGTTTGCTTCATCCCAGGAAGAGGTGGGTTCCTTGCAGTTCAGACTGGTTCACCCGAACCGGTAGCGAACCGCTGGTGATGTCACCAAACCGGATCGGTCGGTGCTGGTCTGTGGGCACCACCATCTTACTTTATTTTATTTTTATTGTTTTGGTTTTTGGGAGGGTGTTATTTTTATTTTTATTTTCTTCTGCGCATGCGCAGAATCTGAGTTTCTGGCACTGCACATGCATCACCATTTTGTTTTCGCCTTTTTTTTTGAAAATTTTTAGGGTTTTTTGCACTGCACATGCGCGCATGCGCAAAGCGCGTGCGTGGCCACGAGGCATGACCACACAGCACGGGAGGAAGTGAAAAGGCAGCGAGGTAAGTTGGAACCCACCCCTGATCCCAGGTAAATAAAAATTCTGTCTAAATCATTAAGTTTACTTCATGATGTAGACTATAGTCAAATCCTAATTTATAACCTGCATACTATAAAGACAAACACAAAATCTTTGGTTAGGACTTGTGCTAAGTGATGGGGCATATATGTCCATGTGGCAGCAACCTGGAAGAAGCCTGGTGATTGAATGAAAGAAAGGAGAAGAATCTGGACAACCCATTGAACCAAGCAGCTGTGCCAAGTCTTTAGAAAGACACAGCTCTTTCAATGCTTCAAGGAGGGTATGTCTAAAAAATTGATCAGTGAATTTTGCATAATGTTATCAAATAATAATTATCTCTCCTTTCTTATTTTTAGTACAACTAGCCATATCAATTTAGCACAAGCATCATCTTAAACTTTTTGTAATTTTGACTGTTGTAGTTGTTCCCTGCCCCAAAGTGAAAATATGGTCCTCAAATATAGGTGTGCCTATGGGTTCCCTTATGAGTAGACTAGCAAATTATTCCTTCTTCAGGACTTCCTGCCCTCTCATGTTGCTTCACAATGTTTAGAAGCTTTCTCCCCACAAATCTTTTATCATCTGGTCTAGGAAATCAGGCTAATTAACAAAGCAATCAACAGCTCACTTTGTGATTCCAGAGTTGATTTAGGAAGTAGGAAAAAGAGCAGAAAGGGAGGGAGGGAGAAAACTCATCCACAGTAAAGCTTCAAAGAGTGTTTTGATGAAAACGAGCTTCTTTCTCATTTGCAGCTGCAAAAAGAGCTGGCAAGTAAGGCACAGGCTCCCTGCCAGCACTAAACAAGAAGGCGGGGGAAGTCGAGGAAAACAAGGTAATGGTGGGGATTTCAGGGCAGGTGTCCCATTAGGCCTTTCCAAATGGTTACATCTGAGACATTATCTGCAAAAAACGAGGCTGCCTTGTTCTGCTTCTGTGGGTTGGTCCTGTTTTTGAAGCTGAAGTGAGAGAAAACAGTCACAAAAGCCACACAGAGGGGAAAAAGAGCGTCAAGTGAGTAAAATCACCAGCCAGAAGGAAGAGCAAAAAAAAAATCTGCTGAGATTTTATACTCTAGAATTTTAAATCCAATTCACATTCTTTTTGGCAAAACCTCAAGTCAAGTTTTCAGTATATACTTTTTCTTTTTTCTTTTCTTTTCTCTTTTGCTGCTATCTCCTCCTCCATAATTTTACCTACAAATCTCTTTTACCAAGTACCTATGCAGGGTTACAGATGGTAAAACATAAGTGATATTAGCATGGGAAAATATAACAATATAGCAATAGCACTAGCACTTAGACTTATATACTGCTTCATAGTGCTTTTACAGCCCTCTCTAAGCGGTTTACAGAGTCAGGATATTGCACCCAACAATCTGGGTCCTCATTTTACCCACCTCAGAAGGATAGAAGGCTGAGTCAACCTTGAGCTGGTGAGATTTGAACTGCCGAACTGCAGCTAGCAGTCAGCTGAAGTAGTGCTGCAGTACTGCAGTGCTGCACTCTAACCACTGCGCCACCTCGGCTCAAGTATTGTGCAACTCTGATGGCTTGAGGGCATTCCTTCTGCCTTGTTAACCTTTTATCCTTCTGAATTTTTCAACTTTGATTTTCACTTTTAACTTGCAAAATTTAAACTTGTTTTTAATTTTGTTTTAATTGTACTTTTAGTTATGCTTTATATTGTTTTATAATGTTGTTTGTAAACTGATCAGAGTCACTTAGCTAAAATAGATGTAGAAATTTAAATAAATAAATAAACAAATAAAAAATAGATAGGTAGATTATAGATAGATAGATAGATAAGTAGATAGATAGATAGATAGATAGATAGATAGATAGATAGATAGATAGATAGATAGATAGATAGATAGATAGATAGATAGATAGATAGATAGATAGATAGATAGATAGAGTTATAAGTAGGATGCATAGAATGACAGCCATCTTTTTATCAACTAGTTAATAGGGAGGTTTTGGGATATTTTTTTTCTCAGCTCTGTACAAGAAATTGGCTGCCTGCTGAATTCTCTTTTTATATATTTGAGTGTGTGTGTGTGTGTGTGTGTGTGTGTGTGTGTGTGTGTGTGTGTGTGTGTGTGTGTGTGTTAAAGGTCAAATTATCATTTGCAATACTTCATACTTTATTCCCCACTTATCAGTTGTTCATTGTAAAGTTAAGCCTTGAATGACTCCTCCATTCCCTTAGAGGTTTGCATTCACAATGGAAATGCTACCTGTTAGGGGACTAATACAAAATGAGCAGGGCTAAAACGAGAGGCATTTGATGCCGGAGCTTATTATGGATGGTAACAATTGTTCTTCTTGTCTTTGCCACCTCTTTTCTCTCCCATGAAGAAGATTGTAGAGGAACAGATTAGGTATCTGAGTTTGTTTGTTTGTTTGTTTGTTAGACTTGTTTGCTGCTCACCTTCCCTAGAGGCAACTCTAGGTGGCTTACAAATAGTCATTGAAACATGGAAACAATAGAAACTCATAATAATAGTAATGGTTCATAATAAAATAAATGAGGAGAAAGGGAGCATGATGCACACGAGGGAGGTGAGTCTTAACCCAATGTAATTCACCCCCATTGGGATTCCAGGCCAAATGGCAGACCAGGTCTTCAGGCCCTTATGGAAGGTCAGGAGGGTGCATGCAGATATTACCTCAAGGAGCAGGAGCCTCCAAAGGACAGGGGCCACAGCAGAAAAGGCTCTTTTCCTGGACCTCACTAGTGAAATTCCTTGACTGACAAGGTTTGCAGAATGCTCCTCCTGCTGGCACGGGAGGGGGCAGAAGGCCAATCCCATTGGGGTGAGACAGTTCCTCAGATATTCTCCCACAGATGGTTTCTGACACCAGTTCTGTACTGAAATAGTGGAAAACTTTGTATCATCTTATTTATCAAGCTTAAACATGAACTGATTATTTGGGGTACAAAATAAATTTTAGGGATAGTATCATCTTAATTTATCTTTGGCAAGAAGTGTCCTCAGGAAATAAAAGTAACCAATATAGGAGAAAACCAAAAGATGATGCATATTGTCAGACAATCTTTTTCTCCAATAATCCCACATGAATGAAAAATAGCATATGTTATGTTAGAATAATGTTCAGGGATGAGCTTCCATATGGCAGTGAAGAGGGGACAAGTGACATCTACATATCATGCTTCCACTGTCCAAATAATCTATATGGCTTGTATAGCATTTGCATCATAATGTTATAATGTAATTTACATAAATCGTGTAATTTGTGTGATTACTCATAATGCATTTGACATTCTCATGGTTTCTGCCATATGCCTGTTCAGGCTCCCTAACTTAGGAATGTAACAAGTAAATGTCTAACTCTCAATTTGGTCAATTCATATTTCTGTGATTAAGAATATATCCCCACCTATCAGCAGGCAAACGTTTCTCAACTTGTAAAGTATCACTTGTGTTTATGATTTTGTCAGCAAGTGGTAAGTTTTGCATATGAGTCACTGGACCATAATTTACATTGTTGGAAAATATTACTTTGAGTCACAATTAACTTCTGATGACTTCATGGACATATCCATGCAATTTCAGAAATTTATGCCATTGCCTTCTTCCAAGATATGCTTTTACAGTATTTTCTCTCTAGTTTATAGCCCTGATATTTTCTGGTAATTTTCCATTCAAGTGTTAATGAGATCCAATTTCTGCTTAGGATGTGTGTGTGTGTTTGTGTGTGTGTGTGTGTACGTGCGCCACCGGTATGGTACGGTTCTACAGCGGTAGCGGCGGTGGCGGGAGGCGCACAAACCAGTAGCGATGGGATTTAGAACCCATCACTGGTGTGCGCGCATGAACCTTCGAGTCATTGCTGACTCCTGGCAACTACTGGGACATGGCCCTGCAGTTTTCTTGGCAAGGTTTTAGAAGTGGATTCACTTGCCTTTTTTCTAGGACTGAGAGAATGACTAGTTCAAAATCAGCCAGCTGGTTTTGTATCTAAGTGGGGTTAGACTGCATAGTCTCCTAGTTTGTTAAGAGAAAATATGTAATATAGAGATACATGATATACATGATATATGAAAGAAAAGAACAAAATTCTATGAATCAAAGGTGTCCTTTCTAGTCATTGTTGTTGATGATCAAAAATATACTAGAAATTGGAAATAGCATAGTAAAAGTTGGATAAAAAACATAATTACCTGCTGAGTCAAACTCTCTCTCACTTAGTTTTGACTTAGCCTATTGTATGAAACTAATTTTTAGAGTTTGCAAACTATGATTCATGGTCTCATGTGTTGTGCAAATCCAGTCACATGAGCTTTATTCTTATTGTACAGTGAAACAAAAACTCTTTCTGTGTCATATTTTGTTGGGTGAATTTCTGAGAAATTTGCTGTTTTGTATGAATCCATACAACTGCTTGGATTTCTGCGCTCCATTTAGTAGAAAGCCAGTTTTGGTGTGATGGTTAAGGCACCAGGCTAGAAGCTGGCAGATTGTAAATTCTAACCCAACCTTAGGCACAAAGCCAACTTGGTGACCTGGGGCCAGTCACACTCTTTCAGCCCAGGGAAACAGGCAATGCCAAGCCAAGAAAACTGTATTGACTTTTCCAGGCAGTTGCCAAGAGTCAATACTGACTCAAAGGTGCATACAAACATTCAGTAGAAATGGCATTTTCTTTCTGTTTGGTAAGAAGGAAACAATGTTCAGAATTATAAAAATCTGGCTATCATCTGGCTATCATCACTTTCTTTATATCTCAGATGAGTGTCAGGTTAGTTGTACTTCTTTGCTCCCTTCTATCCATTTCAGCCCAACCAATTAAAGTAGTGAGTGGTATATTGCTTATTAGGCAGTCTTTAGGCATGAAAGTACCCTGTTACAAAGAAAAGGTAGCAGGGGATATTCTGTGATTCAGAGGTGGTGAACTAAAATGGTAGTGATGAAAGAATAGTTGACCTCCTTTAATAATAGGTTTTAGGATCCAGATGTTATAAAGTGAAAGAAACTGCTTTATTTCTGACTGCACAGTTTCTTGGTGGGGTTCCTTATAACCACAAAAAGGAAAAGGGGTAAAAGTCAGCCTTAAACTATACTGCAAAGTTTTTATCCCCTGAGAACATTCAGACAGAAGTTAAAATGTGCAAGATCCCATGTCTACAGGAGCTGCCAGGGAGTTCACAGTGGTTTTCTTTTAGGAACTGAAGCTGATGTTCTTTGATCACAGTAAAAGAGCAGTTTCAGTATCTGAAATGATTGTCAGCTATTTATCCACAGCCAGACATATGACTAACATTTTTAAAGTTACGAATCAAGCTGAAAAAAGAAAATAATTCAAAATTAAAGACCAATGGAACATTTTTTAAAAGGTTGATTTCTTTGTGATTTTTTCCTAGTTATTAATATCAAGTAAATATATTTGTCAGTTCTATAACTTTTCAGAATCTAACAAGTAGCATTAATCATATCTTGGATATATGATCCTGGAAACTATTGAATAAAGTTTTATTTCTTTACTAACTCTTCCTTCCTTCCTTCCTTCCTTCCTTCCTTCCTTCCTTCCTTCCTTCCTTCCTTCCTTCCTTCCTTCCTTCCTTCCTTCTTTTCTCTCTCTCTCCTTTGTTAAAACAAGATTTTATAAATTTCAGGAATTTATAAATTTATTTCCAGATTAAGTGGCAGCTACAGCTATTTTGAAAGTCACACTTTTTCCACCATCAAATAATCATCCCAAAGTGGTCTAGCAGATTATTTTCTATACTTATGATGAATTTGCACCTGAACCAGTGGTGGGTTCCTACCGGTGCGGTCCACTCTATAGCACTGGTAGTGGCCTGCTGGTGACGTCACAGTACCGGTGTGGTCGGTTGCCAATGCCTGGGCGCCGCCATTTTTTTAAAAAAAAATTAAAAAAAAATTTTTTTTAAATTTCTTCTGCGCATGCCCAGAAGCCGAGCTTCCGGCATTGTGCATGCGCTACCTTCCTACCCCACAGTGAGTCCAAGCAGGGGAGGATGGCTGAGGGAGCGCGTGAGACGCTGAAAGAACGGGCGGCAGGAGCTATCTCCATTCCCCTCCCTTCAGCAGTCCGAGAAGCCACGAACGGCCAGTGATGATCCCAGGCATTTTCGCGTGTTCGAGGCTTCTCGAGCTGCTGAGGGGAGGGGGAATGGGCGGCAGGACCTATCTCAGTTCCCCTCCCTTCAGCAGTCCAAGAAGACACGCCCACCTGGTCACATGGCTGGCAAGCCACACCCACAAAATAAGCCATGCCCACAGAGTGGTAGTAAAAAAAATTAGGAACCCACCCCTGACCTGAACCATTATAGCTTATGTAGGGTATAATCCATAAAAGATCATATTCTTTTGCCTATTCACTTTTTCGTACTATTATTATTCATGATATATTAGCAGTGGGTATGGATTCTGCTTGCTCATGAACGGTGCTTTAAAATGTCTATTTTTTTCTTCCATGTATATACATCAGGTTTTGTGTAGATTGGTAGTGTTTCTCTGCTGTTCATACACTTGGTAAATTCAGTTGTCAATGCATAATATGTGGCGGCCCTAAGCTTCATTCATCATGGGCTTTTGGCCTAATGCTTATTCACTGAAATGAATTAAGCCTGGACAGAGGCAAAGCATGACAGATTTTACCCAGTTAATTTATCTGGATTGAACTATTCTAACTCTATACACTTCACAGCTGGATGATCAGTGGCCAGCAGTCAGTCAGCTAATCTTCAAATCATTAATTAGCAGGATAAACCTCTTATTACAGAGCTCATTATGGGTGAAATTCTTCCCCTCTGCAATACTTAAGTACCTCTTGTGCATTATATTAAGGTCTTAATCACTTCTCATTTGGTGCTGTTTCTCTGCATGGGCTGAATTTCTTAGTATATAATTTATAAAGCCTCTACAATCTAAGCAAAAGATGGATACAAATATATATTACAGGTAATTTATTATGTTGTTATGCCTGTCATCAGCTTATTGGTAAAGATTTTCAAAGTTCAGAAATTCAGAATGCTTGAGGCAACCTATAGGCTATGCAGGTTTTAGGCAATCATAATTCTTGTGGTGCAGTTGAGCTAATTGTGACATCCCTGGTGTCTTTCTTGACATAAATTGACTTCTATAACACTGGAATGTGTTCAATAGTATAATATTACATTTGAGAAGTGCATAGGATTCATTTTGATATTAAGCACTTTTCCTTGAAGAATGTTTATTTATACACACACACACACACACACACACACACACACACACACACACACCACATTTATTTAGATTCTAAATATCATTTTGAGATTCATGTGGTGTTTCTGTTTGGAGAAAACATCTGGTAAGTTTTTGAAAGAAAGAAAGAAAATAACTAGAAAATCCTTCAGACTAATACAGGATATCCCTAAGCTGTCAATCAGTCAGTTTTGTCATTTTTTAAAGGCAAGATGAATTTGGGAATCCCTTCTCAGATAAAACAACAGAGAAACAAGAGACTGAGTGAATGTTGTGACAGATCTGAAAAATGTTAAGGAAATGCTTTCCAGCAGGAATAATTTAAACTATTATTTGCAAACAGGAATTGTTTTTGACTAACTCAAATCAATATGGTCTTGAGTTAAAGGAAAGACCTGTGAATATAAGGTATGTTGTTTCAGTGGTGACTCCTCCTTGCCTGCAGATTTGGGATTTCCCAGCAGTTCAGAAAAAAATCTTTGAGGCCATTGAGATTGCTGGAGAAGAGTGAAATCATCAAAGTAATTTCTCCATTTTTATCAAGAGTATTCTTACTGTGAATTTAGGTTTTCTCATAAAGAACTTAAATCTTTGTATGCATGTATGGAAGTATGCATGTATCTTATTATCATATGTGGTGGACCTTCCCTAAAGTCAAAATTTTTTGGCAAACAATCCATAATTGGCTTGAAGAAATAACTATCCAAAAAATAAATATTAAACCGGAAATGTTTCTGTTAGGGATGTTAGAACGAACCATAGAAAAGAAATACTGGTACATTATAATTCATATATTAACAGCGGCGAGAATATGTTTAGCGCAATATTGGAAACAAGGTGACGTACCGACCGAAAACATAATAATTAGAAAAATTTTAGAATGTGCGGAATTGGATAAGCTAACAATGGAACAATATCTATCTCCAATATCTTTCTGCAGTATCTCTCTACCTATCCAGCCAGCCAGCCATCATTGAAATGACTAAACTAATTTGCACATGTCCTGAGTAAGGAGAAGAATGATGGGAAAACAACAATGGTTCTGAGTAAGGCTTGCTCAAAATATCTATCACAATAGGATGAGAGCACAGTTTCAGTAAATTCTGTATTGTACTTATGTTCATACAAACAGTTGTATTTCCTGCTTGTGTAATAAAGTATAAAAGCTTGTTGAAGAAATCATTTATAGTTCTTCCCAGCCTTATAGGAGAACCCATCTTTGTCCAGATCCAAATAAACATATGACTCAGAAAGAGTTGAACATTGCCTCTTTGTTCATGCTAGGCTAGTATTTCTGCTTTACAGAAAGAAACAATTTCCATTAATAGAAACTGTTTTCTGTATCCCACTCAGGGGTGGGTTCCTCCCGGTTCGGACCAAATCGCCAAAACCATTAGCGACCCACTGGTGATGCGACAATGGCGTCACGGATCTGGTTCGGTCGGTGCTGGTCCGTGGGTGCAGCCATCTTTTTTTGGGAATTTTTGGTGATTTTTTCTGTGTTTGGATGGCTTCTCCTCTTCTGCAGCTTGAAAAAGAGCCCTCCCGCCCACCCCCGGGTTAATACTCACCTTTATTTCTTCACCCGAAGCACAGCTGATCAGCTCCTCAGCTGTGTTTCGGGCTGAATCCTGCTACTGAGCATGCGCGGAAGTGAAAATGCATGGGGGGAACGCAGGAGCGCACACGAGCCGAGTGAGCGCGCGCAAAACATCGCGAAGCGAACTGGTGGCGGAGGTAAGTGGAACCCACCCCTGATCCCACTTAACTATGAAATCATTTGAGGTTCTTCTTGAACCCTGCTGATCATAAAAGTAGATGTATTATTCAGGATCTTTATATATTGTTGCCAATTCCTTAAATATTGTTTTTTTAAATTGGAACAATTGTTATTGTTCTTACAATGCTCTTAATAATTGCAATATTGAACATGAATTAATACATATATAACTCTGATAACCTCATCCCCATTCCACTCCCCAAATAGGGTGAACAATTTCCCTTTATCTTGTTTTTCATAATTGGCTAAATCGTTTGCATTTATTTGTACATGTGATGTATTTCTTTAATAAAGATACTACATACTGCACAATACAGAATCATAATTGTCTACTTATATTAGAGCTGCTCTTGTTTATTTCTGGACAATAACTATCTCCCATTAATTGAAATGATCCCATAGGTGTACCTTAAAACATAAAACAAACATATAAATGGAGTAAGCAATTCAAACTCATTATTCCTGATAATGAGAATAATTCAAAACAAACAAACTTTTCTGAAAGAATGTTACACTGAATTTTGGAAAATAATAATTATCCCACTTTCAAATGTTGTTCTCTTAAATAAAGAGATATTATGCACAAAAATAGCTTTTTGCTACTTTTTATTATTTTATTTTACTTAACTTTTTAGCAGTTTAGAGATATAATGTATGCTTAGGGTTGAAAAGACAAACGTGTCACAGGAAAAGACTTCCTAGACTTGGAAAACTAGATATGATTGAGGTAAATTGGTCATTTGTCCTTCTCTACATGTTTCTTCTAACTAGATTCACTTCTGTTATTTGAGGAAAGTTAACAAAAATGTCTGTATCTTTGGAGGCTAAGGGAGATTTCTTTGAAAGAAATATAGAAAAATTGTTTGTCAGGCAAAAAAAATATGAAACATTATTTAAGTCCTCAAAATCTGGATGATATTTGAAGGAGTTCAGGAAAATGCCTCCCTAATTTACTGCAATACAGGTTCTGTAGTTATTACAATCTACTTATTACAAGTAGAATTTTAGTCTTCTGGTGGAGTTGATTCTCTGGTCTAGTCTATTTGTTGAGTTGATTTTATCATTTTTTAAAAAGAACCTATTGTCTTCTACATGTTGCAGTGATCAACATTTTATACTACTGAAAAATTCAGACTTTTATTCTGGATTGCAATTTATTCTGTTCACTCTTCTCTGATGGCCAGATAAGTAGAGAAAGAGAAGGTAAGATAAATAGTAAGTAGGGACATCTGAATTATTAAAATGCTGTCTGCTTCTATGTTTACATTAACAGGCTATTTTTTTAGAACCTTCACCATTAATAGAAGGAGGATGTAGCAAGAAAGTACAGGTAGTCCTCAACTTATGACCACAATTGAGTCCAAAATGTATGATGCTAAGTGAGAAATTTAAGTGGGTTTTGTCTCATTTTAGGACTTTTCTTGCCATTTCTGTTAAGTGAATCACTGTAGTTGTTAAATTAGTAACACAGTTGTTAAGTGGATCTGGTGTTCTCTTTGACTTTGCTTGTCAGAAAATTTGCACAAGGTGATCACATGACCCCAGGATGCTGCAACTATCATAAATGGGAGTCAGTTGTCAAGCATCCAAATGTAATGCAATGGTCGTAAGTGTGAAAAATGGTCATAATCACTTTTTTCAGTGCCATTGTAACTTCGAACAGTCATTTTAAGCAAACTGTTGTAAGTCAAGGACTATCTGTATGCTGGCAGAAAAAAAGTTCTGCTCTTCCAACCCCTATTTTAGTCTGGCAATAGGTTCTGTCCACTTTGAGAATTGGGGGTGGGGGGGTGGGGAAGCACAAAGAATCAGAGAATCTGCAGTGATGGTGCCTTTAACTGGCAACAGAAGACTCCTAGGTCAGTTTTATGATTCCACATAGGTATTTGTCTGGTAACTGGCACCAAAGTTTTTCCCTGCTTCTAATTTTACTTTTTCTTTCATTTTTATCTTTTAATTTAAATTGGTGGTTTTATTGGTTTTTATATATTTTGATTGTCTTATTGTTTATACCACTCAGAGACACGATGGGAGATGGGCGGCTATATAAATGTGATTAAATAAATAATCTCATCTTTTTCTGTTTTCTTTTCCTGGCACCATGGCAATAGAAGTATATGATGGGAGAGGAAAAATATGACCTGGTCCCTTCTTCCTTGCCCCTTACTCTCTAGTCATAAGGACCAGAGGAAACAGGAAGAAGCCTTATCTTGCTCTTTCAGTCAGAGTTGCTTCTTCTGATTTATTTCCCATCCAAGGAGGTCTGGGAGACAGCTGTTCAGCTAAAAGCCCCCATTACTGGTCCTCCCTTCATTCTTCCATAGAATGTATCCCTCATTCCAAGGTTTTTTTAATTATTATTATTTTATTTTATTTATTTTGTCAAACATGTATATGATTACAGACAAAGTATAAACATGATTGTGAATATATAAGAAGTACAAACATGGTTATGAGTACATGATATTTTATGAATACATGGGGACGTTAGGACAGGGATGATAGGCACGCTGGTGCGCTTATTCACGCCCCTTACAGACCTCTTAGAAATGGGGTGAGGTCAACGGTAGACAGTCTAAGGTTAAAGTTTTGGGGGTTTGGGGAAGAAACCACAGAGTCAGGTAATGTATTTCAGGCATTGACCACTCTGTTGCTGAAGTCGATTTTTTTGCAATAAAGTTTGGAGCGGTTTACATTACGTTTGTATCTATTGTGAACTCGTGAATTGTTGCAATTGAAGCCGAAGTAGTCATTGACAGGTAGGACATTGTAGCAGATAATTTTATGTGCTACACTTAGGTCAGATCGAAGGCGGCGGAGTTCTAAATTTTCTAGGCCCAAAATTTCAAGTCTGGTGGCATAAGGTATTCTGTTGCGAACAGAGGAGTGGAGGACTCTTCTCATGAAATATCTCTGGACATTCTCAATTGTATTAATGTCTGATATGTATTGTGGGTTCCAGACAGATGAGCTGTATTTAAGAATTGGTATAGCAAATGTTTTATATGCTCTGGTTAAAAGTACAATATTACCAGAGAAGAAGCTACGCAAGATTAGATTAACCACTCTTAATGCCTTCTTAGCAATGCTGTTGCAGTGGGCTCTGGCACTTAGATCATTAGAGATGAGTACTCCAAGGTCCTTAACTGAGTGAGGATCGTCAACAAGGTCGTGATCATCTAGTTTATATTTTGTGTTCTGATTATTTTTGCCAATGTGTAAGACTGAGAATTTGTTGATTGAGATTTGAAGTTGCCACTTGTTTGACCATTCTGATACATAATCAAGGTGTTTTTGAAGGGTAGTAGTATTGTTGGTGGTGTTGAATAGTTTTACATCATCTGCAAAGAGTACACAGTTGCTTTTTATATTATCACAAATGTCATTTATGTAAAGAATAAAGAGAGTTGGTCCTAGAACACTGCCTTGGGAAACATCACTGTTAACAGGTACAGGGTTTGATAAAGGTTTAGCTGGTCCCTCATTGTTTAGTCACTGGAGACTAGTATTTGTACCAAAGGGGTGCTATTAGTAAAGTTGCTTGGAAGGAGAACTGGAGAAAACCTGTAGGAGTTATCAACTGAAAAGGGGCTTTTCCAGCTTTCTTTCCATGGAGAAAGGAACAGTAGTGGGTTCTAAATCCTGTTGCTACCAGTTTGCGTGCACGCTCACATGACACTTCTGTGCATGCGCAGAAGTGTCCCGGGCAGGTGGGCGGAGCCTCCTGCCATCGCTGCTACCAGATCGCAGAACCGGGCCGAACCGGAAGCAACCCACCGCTGGAAAGGAAATCTAAA
The DNA here is from genome assembly GCA_023053685.1 of Diadophis punctatus similis. Lineage (NCBI taxonomy): Eukaryota > Metazoa > Chordata > Lepidosauria > Squamata > Dipsadidae > Diadophis > Diadophis punctatus. Next base: position 22,746,965 of record JALIGW010000010.1, read on the forward strand.
GAAGTGGGTCTTCATTCATCTCTCTGTCTCTCTGTCTCTGTCTCTCTGTCTCTCTCTCTGTCTCTGTCTCTGTCTCTCTGTCTCTCTCTTTGTCTGTCTCTCTGTCTCTGTCTCTGTCTCTGTCTCTGTCTCTGTCTCTGTCTCTCTCTCTCTCTCTCTCTCTCTCTGTGTGTGTGTGTGTGTGTGTGTGTGCTGAAAAGATATTTCTGGTTTTCATCCCATGAGGTGTGTCAATATTTGCATTCCAACTGTACCAAAAGAAGACATAGTCTGTAAATGTGGAATGTTCAATCCCTCATGCAGCCATAGCTAAAATGGCCATGACAATACAAAGCAGTTGTTACTACCACTCAAATACATATTTACTGTGATACTGTATCTGTGTTAGCCTATCCATGAATGAAAAGTAGTATCCAAAGTACTAATTAGCATAATTATTCAAATTCTGATAGTTGATGCAGCCTTAGGATATAAATAAAAGTTTGGATACAGCTTTGCATTTGATGAAACTAAAACTACTCTGTTCCTCTGGACTTTCAAAATGGCTTAGTCCAGATGTAGGAAGCCTAATATACTAGCATTCTTATGTTCAAAAATTCAATGAAATACATAATATGTACTCCTAATGTGCACATTTGGAAGTTTAAACTATTTGATGGGACATACCTATACTCAGTTATATTATTGATAATTACAAGTATAGACAAGCATAATTTGTTTGTCATGTTAGAATAATACATCTAACCAAGGAACAATAAAACAAATGTTTGCCCAGCAACTAGGAGTCAATTGTTTTTCTTCTAGACAAGCTTAAAACACATTTCTGAGATCAATACAATATAATTTAGGATAAAATTTAGGATAAAATCCAACATGTAAACAAACCTAGACCTTGCCTTAAAGCTGTGATGGCGAACCTATGGCCCGCGTGCCACAGCTGGCATGCAGAGCCCTTTCTGTGGGCACACAAGCTGCCGCCCAACTCAGCTCTATCGCGCATGCTCGCGCCTCCCACCGGCCAGCTGATTTTTGGGAGGGGGGCGCGTGCACATGTGTGGGGGGCAGGGGGAGCACGGGGGGTGTTTTTGGTCCCAGGAGGCTGCAGGTGTTTCAAGTAGTTTTAATCAAAATGCAGTTAAAATGCTATACAAGCCATCGAGAATATACATACATACATACAACAGGAACAGGAAGTGCCTCACAGGAGCAAATAGAGGTAAATCCTAGAGAGGCAGGAAATGCATCACAAAACAATGGAGATGAATGCTAAAGAGGAATAAAGCTGCATACAAGGCAGACATAACATGTGTAACAGTAGGGAGGCCTGCTAGGCCCAAAACAGGGTGTGGGGGTGCGGCACCCCCCCATGGCCTGTTTTTGGTCCCAGGAGGCTGCAGGGAGGTATGCTAGGCCCAAAATGGTGGCGGGGCAATCACATGCGCATGCGTGGGGGTCGGAGGGAGCGTTGGGGGATCATGTGCGCATGCGCAGGGGGACGGGTGTGTGTGTATTGTGCGCACATGCGCAGGGTGGCACATTGCATTATAGGTGCCGGCACACAAGCGCTTTCAGTACACGACAAGAAAAAGGTTCGCCATCACTGCCTTAAAGAAAGGTTATAGAGAGATTTTACCAAGAAAATATTGATGCACAGAACCAATAAAGATTAAATAATATTACCATGTTTTAGTTAACAATAGCAAGGTTGAGGGTCAGAAACTAGTAAACGAAATGCAACCTGACATTCAGGTAGCATAAAACATAGTATAAATAATGGTGTATATTTGTGAAAGTAGAAGACAAGGGTTGGCAAGAGAAGGATTTGGAACATATTTTGTTTGGAGAAAATATTTTTTGTATGGAATCTGGGCTTCTTTTTTGTGCAAGTAGAGAGGGGAGAAGTAGTTGATTTTTTAAAATATATTCCTAGGGATCCATATGATAACGTTGGTTGCAGAATAATTCAGTATTCAAAAAACTATAAGCTTTGCAAAGTTCTGATAACCTTTTATAAGTCTATGGAGATCCTCAGTCATCCAGGTTGTCCCAAAGGTGATTTTTCAGGAGGCAACTGGACTTTCTTGTTTTTTCTTTGAAGTCATTTTGCTTCTCATCCAAGAAGCTTCTTCCACTTTAGAATAACAGAGTTGGAAGGAACCTTGGAGGCTTCTAGTCCAATCCCCTACTTAGGCAGGAAATCCTATACCATTTCAGACAAATGGTTATCCAATCTCTTCTTAAAAACATCCAGTGTTGAAGCATTTACAACTTCTGGAGGCAAGTTGTTCCGCTGATTAATTGTTCTGTCAGGAAATTTCTCCTTAGTTCTAGGTTGCTTCTCTCCTTGATTAGTTTCCATCTATTGCTTCTTGTCCTGTCCTCAGATGCTTTGGAGAATAACTTGACTCCCTCTTCTTTGTGGCAGCCCCTGAGATATTGAAACACTGCTATCATGTCACCCCTAGTCCTTCTTTTCATCAAACTAGACATACCCAATTCCAGCAACCTTTCTTTATATGTTTTAGCCTCCAGTCCCCTAATCAACTTTGTTGCAACTTTGTTACTTTGACTGGATGGTGGAGAATGGAAGGATTTATATTCCTTGCAGACAGCTGGTCATTTGCATTCTTTTAGTGATGCCACCATAAAAGAATGCAAATGACCAGCTATCTGCAAGGAATATAAATCCTTCCATTCCACACCATTCAGTCAGAGCTGAAGAAGCTTCTTGGATGAGAAGCGAAACATCTTCAAAGAAAAAACAAGAAAGTCCAGTTGCCTCCTGAAAAAGCACCTTTGGGATAACCTTTTATGACTTTCTACACCAGGATTGAGAAGTTTGTGTCTTATGGATTTGTTTAAAGATAAGAAATGGTATGTAGGATGAAACAATATCTATTGGTAACCTTATAGGGGATAAAGTGTTACTAAATTTGTTTATACTTGTGATTAAGGTTGAAAGTCACTCCTTTATGCAATTCTTTTTTTTTTCTGCTTTCTTTTTTCCTGCACAATTTATTCCTTTTTCTATTTTTTCTAAGTTTAGTTTGTATTAGTTTTTACTATTATAATTATTTTTTTAAATAAAAATATATTTAAAAAGAGAAAGAAACTATAAAGATAAGCATTATTTGGTTGTGATTTTGCAAGCATGTTGGAGTTTAATGAATATAGTTGTTTTATTTAATTGTTTCTTAGCTATTTGATACAGAGGTTGCATAAATCACAGAATCCCATTACATTATGGGAATCTGTCCTGAAATAAGGTTTTCACAAAATTTGCCTGTATAGATCCCTCATCTATATCAGCTTGGAGCTTATGTTGTTCTAAGATTCACCGTGCCTCAGGTTTGAAGAATAACTTTTCATGGATAGTACACCATTTTTTAAAAGAGATACTGCAGCTGTAGAAACCACAGACATATAAATTACTTATACCATCACTTTACATATATTTCTTTATATCGGAAGTGTTTAGTTGGTCGATATCAGTCATACAAAAAAAAAAAAATAGGGCATGGCCATGTAGATTTCCAAGGGTTATTACCAAGACAAAAATGATAGCTACTTTTCATTTATTTAATTACATTTTTATTTAAATGAAATGTAACTCATTCATCCAGTTAAATCATGCTTACTTTTTTGTCTGACTGTTTTTTCAGAATATTCTCTCCAAAATAACATTTAAAGGCAAAGAGTGGCTCTCAACCAAGTAATATTTGGTTCTTTGCCTTATAGCAAGACATCAATAGATGTTAATATAATCAAATGTTAGTATTTCATAAATTCAAGTATTTGCTTAAAATTATTTCTTTTAGCTAAAAAGCAATTTATATTTCTCAGAATTCCTCATTTCAATGTTTACAAAACAGCATGTATCACCTGCATTTAATTCTTGTTACTTTTTAATAATAAGCTAAGCATGAATTCATTACTCTCTCACTGCTATATCCTTAAAAACACTTGTATGAGATCAGTTTGCCCTGACAATTTAAGTTTTTTGTAAACTTTTATCTATGCAATAATTCAAATCTTTGTACTTCCCCCTCTCCCTTCATCGGCTGTCTTCAGGTGGCTTCACTGTGTTTTGTTCTTGACATGTCAAGAAGCTTCCCCCCCCCCCCAAGCTGAGCCACAAATTCCAGTCTAAACCAGTAGGACTCAGAAACATCTAATGATGAAAATGAGCATATTTACATGTGATAGCTCTGAGTCAAGATGACATTGCTTATCTTAGGAGTGTAAAATACAAATGTAGTTATGCCAAAGGTTCTTAACAGTTTGATGCTTACACATGAAAGATAGAATTGTGGTGGTGCAATGGTTAGAATGCAATATTGCAGGCTAACTTTACTCACTACGAGGAATTTGATTCTGACTGGCTCAAGATTGACTCAGCCTTCCATCCTCCTGAGGTTGGTAAAATGAGGACCCAGATTCTTGGGGGGCAATATGCTGACTCTGTAAACTGCTTAGAGAGGGATGTAAAGCACTATGAAGTGGTATATAAGTCTAAGTGCTATTGCTAATGTTATTGGTTCCATTACTGAACCAATATTACTCTAGAATTAGGATTTGTTTCTTCTAATAATTGTCAAAGCCAATTCCAGCTCAGAAAAGTTTGAAGAGGAGGAGGAGACTTCTTCAACCTGCCTCAAACTGATTTGGCTACAGGGGATTTAGAGAAGCTGGAAGCAGCAGAGAACAATGATCAAGGATTTTATCCCAGCCCTAAGACATATAAGACTGAGCAAAGAGGCAAGAAGGGTTTTCCCATCAGTGTTTGGACCCAGTGTGAGCTTTATTTTAAACTTACCACTAACAAACAGTCCCTCATTGATTACAATAATTCTGCTTACTGGAAACTCTATCAAGTTATACCCTGAACTCCTGTCTGTTAACACTTCTGAACAACCATTCCTACCTATCAGAACTTGGTTTCTTGGAAAACAGACTGCCTACTTATGATGCTGAAACCTTTGCATGGTACCCCAAGTTATGTTCAAAGTTACACAATAAGTGCCCCTAAAGTCCAATTAAAATAATCTTCAGTTCAATACATGCCTCTAAGCAATGCTTTTATAATCCAAATCTAGACTGCTTATGATTTTACAGGTAATCCCAAATTATGAACATCCCCTTAGTGAATGTTCAAAGTGCCCCCAAGTGTTTACAAACAAGTCCTGAAACTACAAATGTTGCAGCACCATGGCAGCCTTTACAAATGACCGCAAAGGCTCTGCAACATTCGCCCTGCCAATCCCTCCCCCCCCCCCCCGCGCGCCAGGTCTTCATAGGCGCTAGGCCTGGGGATACTCACCTTGTGAAGATCTAGAGAGCCTTCACTTTCTTGGCCTGTTTCAGCGCTTCAGGCCTTTGGTGAGTACACAGAAAATGGAGGCCTAAAGTACCGCAAGGACACACGAGATCAGTAGCACGAGATCTCACACTACTGATCTCTCGTGATCTCACGGTACTTTAGGCTTCTATTCTCTGCAAATGGAGGCCTGGACAAGATCTGCAGCAAAAGGCTTTGCAAATGGAGGGAAGGCCTGAAACATTGAAGCTTTCCCTCCATTTGCAAAGCCTTTTGCCATCATTGCAAAAAGCCTTTGTTGCTGAGAATGGAGTCCAGGTGGGGCACATGCATCGCTCCAGAGCTCCTTTTTTTGCTAGGAAAGGCCTTTCCTCAAGGCCTCTGCCAAAGAGAATGGAGTCCCCACAGGGAGTGCATGTCTCTCTGGAGCTCCGTTCTCTTTGGCAAAGGCCTTGACAAAAACAGAGCTCCGGAGCAACATGAATTCCCTCCAGGAGCTCTGTTCTTTTCAGCAGAGGCCTTGAGAAAAGACCTTTCCTGGTGAAAGCGGAGCTCCAGAGCAATGCGTGCTCCCTCTGGGGGGCTGTATTCTCTTTGGCAAAGGCCTCCCCAAGCCCTGTGAAGTTCTTTGAAGTGACGCCCCATAGGTGCATAAACACTTTTCGGCCAGAGGCTGAAAGCTTCTGGGGGCCATGATCTCTTGTGACTTCAGACACCCATCCGCTTTTGCAGAGAATGGGTGCCTGAAGTCTCATGAGTTTAGGGCATCCAGAAGCTTCCAGTCAAAAAGTTTTTGCACAACAACGGGAGGCTTGAAGCCTTTGGAGGAGAGTTACCGAGGCTACCCACCATTCCAGAAGTGGCAGGCAGCTTCAATGAGTCAGAGAAGCTGAGAAGGGTGCATTAGGACTGCTCTACCTCTGCTCTCACTGCTTGCCAGGAGCAGGGAGACTGGAGAGGAGACAGATAAGGGTAAAGTGACCAGGCGTAGCAGGATGGGGGGGAGCAATTGTGGGGACCCCAGGGGAGGGAGAATGAGGTATGTCAGGGGGTCAGGGGAGGCCTTGGGTGGTCTGGAGCAGATGGCCTGTTCCATCACTAGCCCCACCATGGCCTTCCCCACCCTGAGATGCCATATGTGCACTTAACAAGTTGCGCATTTGATTAGCGAATGCATTAGCGAATGAAAGGAGGGAGTGATCATGTTAAAGTTATGCAATTCACTCCTACGAATCATCAGGTTATGAATGGAATGGGCGGGCTCCATTACATTCGTAACTCGAGGACTACCTGTCTTTGATTCAGTTACTATTTTCTAAGAGATCAGATTCCTTATGCACAGTGTCCTTTAACCATGAGTATAGTTCTGGTTCACCTTATCAAGACCTTATTATCCAATGTTTTTTGTTCATTGTACACAAAGTGATCAGGCTAACAGGTTGCATTATTCATGGTGGTATGAATTTCCACTTTCTCCTTGACTCTTTTTGTCTCTCATTTTCCTTGGAGGAAAAATATAATTATACTCTTAGTCTTAGTACCCATGAATAAGCCACTGAGCTTTAACAGACCTCCTGGATCTCCAGGCTCTTGACTTGTTTGAATTGGTAGATATAGCAGATACCTTGGTAGAGATAGAGTTATCTGTTCTAGTCATTATTATTTATTCCATTTATTGATGGAAATGCAAAGACTGAACTGAAGTGAAAAAAGAAATTCAGAAATATGTCAAAACAAATTTCCTTCAAAACTATATAGACTGAGGCATCTGACACTATTACTTCCAGCTAAGGAACAAATCAGTCATGCCATTTCATGAAACTAGACTTCAGCAAAATTGAGGAATTCCTAGTGTACATTAGTGGTACAAATGTATTAACAAAACAGTTTATATTTGTACATTGATTTGTTCAGTATTTACTATTTCCTTCATGTGCTTTGACTTTTCTTTTAATCCAGTGTTTCCCAACCTGGGCAACTGAGTGAGGAAAAGATAAAAAAAAATGATGTTAGCTGAATTATGCAATTGTGAAGAAAGTAATCACTAATAGAAAGAATTTCAAATCTGTAATGGCAATGATAACAAGGTAACACAAACATGGACATGCCAGGAGCAAAGAAAATCAGAATTTGAGATAAATTTGTTTAATGATGATGAACACATAATTGCTAAAATGTACAAACTTTTATTGAAATTTGAAACAGGAAGAATGGGTTAAATAATGCATCATAAAGTAGTCTAAAAATTTTGGTTATAAAAATTGGACCAATGTGAAAATATATGATAAAAGGCTGAAATGTACTGTACATTCCATTATGATATCAAAAAGAACGTTTATAAAATGATGTATCATTGAGGGGAGTCCTCTGAAAATGGTGTGCTACAGGGGTGGGTTCTGACTTACCTCACTGCCAGTTCGCTTCCTCACGCACCGCGGGAGCGTGCGTGCATTGTGTGCCACACGGGGGTGCCGCGCGGGTGCATGTGCAGTGCTAAAAATGCAGCTTCTGCGCATGTGCAGAAGCAAAAAACACTTCTGCACATGCACAGAAGCTAAAAACAAGATGATGGCGCCTATGGCACCACCAAGACAGCCGGTTCAGGGACGTGGCCAGCCAGCCATCGCTGTCGGTTCGGCAAGTGAGGGGAAATTCCCACTACCAGTTCTATAGAACCGGTCTGAACCAGCAGGAACCCACCTCTGGTGTGCTGAGTGGAGGAGCAATCTTTTTCTTCTGCTGACAAATGACTGATTTTTTTTCCACCAAAGCAGACTCTTTATTTATTTTATTTATTTATTTATTTTGTTATTCTTATATGCCGCCCAACTCCCGAGGGACTCGGGGCGGCTTACAACAAGGAGAAATACAAGAATAAACAGAAAAATCGCATAAAATTTAAAAACAAGTACAAAAATTTAAAACAATTATTTAAAACAGCAACATCCATTCGACACATACATACTTGGGGGGTAGGCTCAGGTGGAATTAAGTTGTCCCCCCCCACCTGCAGGAAAAGCCATGTCTTAATGGCTTTACGGAAAGCCAGCAGAGTGGGGATAGTCCGGGTCTCTGGGGGTAGTTGGTTCCAGAGCACGGGGCCAGCCACAGAGAAGGCTCTCCCCCTGGGGCCCGTCAGCCGACATTGTTTGGCTGACGGGACCTGGAGGAGGCCAACTCTGTGGGCCCTAACCGGTCGGAGGGAAGTATGAGGCAGAATGCGGTCCCGAAGATATCCTGGTCCTAAGCCATGAAGGGCTTTAAAGATGGTGATCAACACCTTGAATTGGACCCGGAGACCGATGGGCAGCCAATGCAGCTGGCGGAGTATCGGTGTCACGTGGGTGTACCTTGGCACACCCACCACAGCACGCGCAGCCGCATTTTGCACCAACTGTAGTCTCCGGATACTCTTCAAGGGTAGCCCCATGTAGAGCGCATTGCAGTAGTCCAACCGCGAGGTGACAAGGGCATGAGTGACCGTGAGTAGCGCCTCCTTCTCCAAATATGGCCGCAACTGGTGCACCAGGCGAACCTGTGCAAAGGCCCCCCTAGCCACAGCAGAAAGATGATGGTCCAATTTTAGCTGTGGATCTAGGAGGACCCCCAAGTTGCGGACCTGGTCTGAGGGGGTCAGTTTCGCACCCTCAAAGACCAAGGAGGGGTAGTTGTCATGAACCTTAGGAGGCAATATCCACAGCCACTCAGTCTTATCGGGGTTTAGTCTGAGCCTGTTCCTCCCCATCCAGATCTTAACATCGTCCAGGCATCGGCACATTACGTCCACTGCCTCCCTGAAGTCAGACGGGGTGGTGATGTACAGCTGGGTGTCGTCAGCGTACTGATGGAAACACACCCCATGTCTGCGGATGATCTCACCCAACGGTTTCATGTAGATGTTAAACAGGATGGGTGAGAGAACCGACCCCTGGGGCACCCCACATAATAGGGGCCTAGGGGACGATCTCTGCCCACCTGCCAACACCGACTGCATCCGATCGGCGAGATAAGAGGAGAACCACCGTAAAACGGTGCCTCCCACTCCCAACTCGCCGAGCCGATGCAGAAGGATACCATGGTCGATGGTATCGAAAGCCGCTGAGAGGTCAAGTAGCACCAGGATGGAGGAGTTCCCCCCATCCCGGGCCCGCCAGAGATCATCCATCAGGGCGACCAAGGCAGTTTCTGTACTGTAGCCGCGCCTGAAACCCGACTGATAAGGATCTAGATGGTCTGTTTCCTCCAGGAGCTGCAGAAGCTGAGTCACCACCACCTTCTCCACAACTTTCCCTAAAAAAGGTAAGTTGGAGACTGGACGATAGTTTTTCAAATCAGCTGGATCCAGGGAAGGCTTCTTCAGGAGGGGTCGCACCACCGCAGTTTTTAACGACTGCGGTACGGATCCCTCCCTCAAAGAAGCGGTGATCACCGCCCGGATCCAGCTGCATGCCACCGCCCTGCTGGCCGAGACCAGCCAGGAGTGGCACGGGTCCAATAAACAGGTGGAGGTCCCCATCGCTCCTATAGCCCTGTCCACATCCTCAGGAGAAACAGGCCCAAACTCCTCCCACAAAGATGGATTAAGACTGGCCCCTGTCAACTCTATGGACTCTGCCCTGCCAGAGTCCAAGTCCAACCGAATCTGAGCGACTTTATCCGACAGAAACTCAGCAAATTCCTCAGCTCTGCCTTGCAAGTGTTCCTCGCTCCCCCCTTTTCCAAGGAGGGAGCGAGTCACCCTAAACAAGGCGGCTGGACGAGAATCTGCGGACGCAATAAGAGCGGAAAGATAGGATCGTCTTGCCGCCCTTATCGCCACTAAATAAGATCTGATGTAAATTCTTAATAGTGTTCGGTCAGACTCGGCCTTCTTGGTCCTCCAGCGGTGCTCCAGACGTCTCTTCTGGCGTTTCATCTCCCGGAGCTCCTCGGTAAACCAGGGAGCTTTCCGGGATCCACTGCCACGGAGAGGTCGCTTAGGCGCAATTCGGTCTAGAGCCCCTGATGCTGCGGTGTTCCAAGCAGCCACCAGGGAGTCAGCCGAATTGTGTACCAGGGTTTCAGGTATTTCCCCAAGTTCCCTCTGGAATCCTTCCGGCTCCATTAGGCGCCTGGGGCGGAACCACCTAGTCGGTCCCGCCTCCCTGCGGGGGAGGAGTGGGGTCGTGAAATCCAGCCTCAGTAGGAAATGATCTGACCATGACAGAGGGGTGATGACTATGTCCCTTATCTTCAGATCATCTCTCCACTGCCCCGAGAGATATACTAGGTCAAGCGTGTGACCACCCTCATGAGTCGGACCCTGGATTACTTGGGTTAGGTCCATGGTTGTCATGGAATCCATGAACTCCTGAGCTATCCCAGAGGTTTCACCAGCAGATGGCAAGTTGAAGTCCCCCAGCACCATAAGCCTGGGGAACTCAACCGCCAAGCCGGCTACTGCCTCGAGCAGCTCAGGCAGGGCCTTACTTACGCAGCTGGGAGGCAGGTACGTTAAGAAAAGGCCCACCTGAACCCCTAAGTCCAACTTCAGAAGGAGCGTCTCACACCCAACAATCTCCAGGGCAGGGATCCTACGAGGATGCAGATTTCCACGCGTTATAATTGCCACTCCTCCCCCCCTTCCCTGGGGTAGAGAATGGTACTGCACCGAGAAACCGGCTGGGCATATCTCAGAGAGGGCTACTCCCCCCTCTTGCCCTAGCCAGGTCTCGGTAACACATACCAGGTCTGCCCCCTCCTCTGTGATTAAATCACGTATCAGGGGGGCTTTGTTGATAATTGACCTGGCGTTAAGCAGTAACATCCTGAGCCCAGGGCCCTGAGAACCCTGGTTGCCAGGTATCCGGGCTGAGCAAGATGGAACCAAGACAGAGGGGCCAGAACAAGGGATCGCTTGAAGACAGCGAGGTCTTATTCCCCGAGAGCGGCCCTCCCCTCTGCTCCCGCCATATCTGCCTCTTCCCATAATGACCGAGATGGTCCGGCTCTCTTCCCCACCAGAGACCCCCCACCCGCTGGCCCCCTTCCTTTCCTGCAGGCCATACACACCATTCTCATACATGCCATTCTCATAAATACCATCCATCCTCCTACGCACTCATACCCATACCCATACACATGTCAGATCTCAGAGGAGGAGAAATACAATTTAAAATAAGTGTTATTAAAAAGAAGGCAAACTCCTCCGAATAAGGGCATACTAGGAGGACAGGTCCTTTGCTTTAACTCAGCCTTTCCAGATGGTCTAATGGTCCAGGGATATTCTATAATCCAGGGGTAATGAAAGCCCCCCTTCCTCCGATGTCTTTGGGGATCTGAGGTTCCCTTCCCCCCGGTCTGCAACCGAGTTGGACTCGTGGGGGGGTTCCACATCTTCAGCGCAGTCTCTCTGTTCATTAGGATGACTCGGAACACCCACGGAGGGAAAAATATTTTCAAACTGGGCATCCAGTATAGTTATCAATTGTCACAGATGTAAAAAGCTCCCTGGATATCACTGGTAGCTGGTAGCAGTGGGGGGGTGGGTGCAGCAGTCCGGGAAGCAGCTTTTAAGTAATTAATCCGAGCCAGGTTCCTCCCCCAAAGACGCCTGGCAGTTGAAAAAGCCAGGCAGGGGATGTATGTAGAATTCTCGCGATCTTTCCAAGGTCTTTCAACGACCTCTAGGCCCTCAAGAATGGTGATTATCTTCAGTACGTCCCACTGTCCTAAGAACAATGGCGGTGAGAGTCCCGAAAATCCACAATTAAAAATCAAATAGCCCCTGCTCTCAGTCCCGAACGTAGGGCCAAACAAAAATAATCCACAATGGCCCAGAAAACAGCCCCACCTCAATCCGTGCCAGGGTTCAGTTCGCTCCAACAATGCTTACCACCTCAGTGCCGATTTTCTGAGCCAAGGTGGCAAGTGGAGCCTAGCACCCGCGCCTTCGCTGATCTCTCCGGCCGGAAATCCCAGAAACAAAAAAGAACGACCGAGCTCCCGGCCGCCGATAACAGGGCACGCCGTCCGAGCTCGCCGTCTTCTTCTTCAGCTGATGTTGGCTGATGTCAAAGGCTGATATTAAATCCTCCTATGTTCAGGGTTCGGTGTAAAATAGCCCCAAAGCCTTCCCGAGGCAGTCCGAATTTCGTAAGAGGCCTCAGAAACAGCCGGCCCTCACGGCGTTCGTCCGCACCTTGCCACGAATCTTTTGAATATCATATCGAATCTGTGCAAATTCACGGAGCCCAAATGACCCACCAACTATTAACACCATCATCGGGAGTCCATATTGCAGCGATTTGTTCTTCCGCAGCCTTTTGGCTCGCTGAATTCCTCTGATGGCATACTCCTCAGATTTGAGCAGGAGAAACTAGGAATGAACCAAGATGACTCTCAGATGACTATGGACTTAACTTGGAAAAGGAATCTCAATGGTTGTAATGGTTGGTAGGAATGGTTGGAGAGTTGGGTCTCCATCTTTTCCTTTCAGCTGTTTGTTTGTACTACTTAGTTTTTGCTGCACATTTTAAAGTTTCTTTTTTTATTTTGATTCTTATTTTTAAATGTTAATCAACTGGTTGAATGCTACCAGAGGTTTATTCTAACTCCTTGTTAGATTTTAATGTGATTTTTTTGCAGGTTTTTTTTTTACTGTTTTATCCTGCTGTTATGAATCACTTTTGCTTTCTCTGTATGGAAGTCAACAACAATTTCCTGGGTAGTGAAAATGATCTGATTTGATTTACATTTACATTGGATTTTCACTACAGGGATTTTGCATTCTGTTAATTTTTAAAAGCTCTGGTCTTTTTTTAAAAAAAACCTTTGATGGAAATTGCACTTTTTAAATTCATTTTTATTGTGGGAAATATTATCTCAATGTTCTCTAAGGTTGTTTTGTTATGGTACATCTAATCCCCCTGTCTTTGAGAGAAACTGTCAGGTCTCATAGATCCCTATTGGAACACTGCCATTGGTGGGGAGGGGGCCCTGGATCTCTCTTACAACCCCTTTCCTGTTTCTGGCATCCTGTCACTTTGATGTACCCGCTTGGGAAAGGGAGGGGGAGGAAATTGGGGCCATCTGTTTTGTCTCAGCTGTGAAGAAACGGGCAAAGTGGCGCCTGAGAACAACTTCTTATCACCTTTCTCAGCTCGAGTTCTCATAACAACTTCGGGCCTGTAGACTAGCTCATCTCGGACTGGACATATGGGAGATGTTGCATCCAGGCTTCCCTTCAATCTGCAAATGATGCAGATGCCACTGAGCCCTGATTGGCTGGAGTGAATCCGGAGTGAGTATATAAAGAGCTGTCAAAGGTGCTGACTTTGCCGCTCCTATTAGCCGAGTGAGCCACGCTAGCTGTCAGTCTGGCGCTTACATGTTAAATGTTATTTGTTAGCTAAATAAACCTGTTAGCTTTAACTAAAGTGTCTCGCCTCAGTCTGTAAGCCCTTTCAGGACTTAACAGCTGGTGACGAAGGTGGGATTTTTACGATGATGATCCCTTGGTAAGTTGTCCAGTTAACCCAGTGACCATCCCCATAGAACTGATGGTTCAATCCTTGGAGCTAAAAGGCAGCCTAGTAGCCCTCCTGGACTCAGGGTGCATCAGATGCCTGGTCAATCCTGCTCTGATTGAGAAACTGAGTGTGAGACTCAAACAGCTTAAAAAACCCATAGTTTTTTGTCAACTGGACATCCCAGTGGCAGGGGGATCCCAGCAACATTTGTTACCGAACCAATAGAGATGAGTATGGCACACTCAGAGAGAACTTGACCTTCATTATAGCCCCTGACATGGACAGGCCCCTTGTGTTAGGACTGGCTCCTGAAATGGAACCCCTATATTGGCTCCTGAAATGGAACCCCTATATGAACTGGAGGAGTGGACTGCTAAAGATCTGTCAAGCCAGCTGTGAATGGGGAGGGGAAAAGTGCCATCAAAAACCTACCTCCAAGCTGCAGCAGGCAAAACCGAAAACCAAAAAGAGTAGCTGGGAGTAACTGCCAAAGACCAGTCCCAGGGTGACCCTCGGATCCAGGGGTGGGTTCCACTTACCTTCCCTACCGGTTTGCATCACGACCAAAGTGTGCGTCACATCACGCAAAACACCCGAAAATGACCCTTTGCGCATGCGCAGAAGCAATTGCTCATATGCAAAGGGTTTTTTTGCAAGCCGCAGGGACTGGAGGGCCGGTTCAGGAGTGTGGACCACCGGTCATCGCTGCCAGTTTGGCGAGCGGCGGTAAATTTCTGATACTGGTTCTAAAGAACCGGTCAGAACCGGCAGCAACCCACCACTGCTCGGATCCCCAAAGAGTATCAGGACTTATGGGATGTCTTCAGTGAGAAGGGGTCAGGTATGCTCCAACCCCACTGGCCGACTGACTGTCCATAGAAATCCTACCAGGAGCCAAACTATCCAAACCTAAAGGATATTCCATGGCTCCTAGGGAATTGGAGGAATTGTGGACTTTTATCATGTGTCTATCACTCCCCCTCATGAAGGACATGCTAGCTAGCCCATTTGGCATGACTTTATTGCAATACCTTTAGTAATAGAAACCTTTGCTTTAACCGAATGGAGTCAAGGGCCTTTCTTTCCTAAAGGATCAGTTTGCAGCGGGTCTGACAATCTACAATTGTGAAATTTGAGCAACAGAGTTGGGTTGAGTGAGCTTCATTAAAAGACCTTTTTCTAAATGGTTAGGAGGTCCCACCAAAAAAGGAATTTGATAATACCATAATTTCATATCCTATATTGACCTCCAAATCTGTCATGACAAAAATAAATCATCAATGACTGGAAAGGGTCCAAACCTTTATTGGTCCAAAGCTAGCAAGTTATCGTGAATAATTGGTCTTTTGCACTGTTAAGGGTAAAACTACAAGGTTGCATAGATTATATATAGTATGCAGTTTAAACATGCACAGTGCTGCGTCTCCGTGCTCGAAATCTACCTAGCAGCTAAGAGCTATTTTCCTATTGGCTGTCTGTTGACAGCTCAGCCGGCGGGAAAATTACAGCCCTGCTATTGGCTACCAGTTTTGACAGCCACCATATAAGTAGCAGCCTGACAGAGGCTTGCCTGTGCTGGTTACTGCTTTGTCCTGTTGACAGCTGTTCTAATAACCGCCTTGCCTCAGTTCCTGATCCTGTTGTTCTACCCAAGCTAGAACACACACAAATTAGGAAAAAAATCCCTAATACAGAAAAAAATTGATTTACAGTTGATAAAGAAAAAAAAAACTAATCACAAAGAGAGATAGGGTAGCCTTCATGATGTGAAAACTTTACAGTTCTAAAAAGGCTCTAATTTTTATCTTATCCAAATGAGCCTGTGTTTACACCAAAGGGATAAGGCATAATGAGTTTTCTCTTTTCTCATGATGTGACCTTTGCAACTAATTGTTACTAACTGGCACATATTAACGCAATAATAAAAGTGTAATTCTTGGGAGTGTTACATGAGAAGGACAGAGAAGTATATGTATGAATTTAAAGAAACTTGTAGGAATATTACAATTGATTTAACTTTGGTTCTTGTTCTAATTCACATGATGTAAAATTGGGTTTTGATATTTTTTGGGTTTTTCTCCACTGTCATATTCCCTAATGTTTTATCAGTATCGCCTATATACCGTATTTTTCGGAGTATAAGACGCACCGGAGTATAAGATGCACCTTAGTTTTTGGGGAGGAAAATGGGGAAAACAATCTACCTACCAGGTATTCATCTGGCTAGCATCCTTAGTCTGGTCAGCTTCAGCATATTATTTTATCTCCTGGTTAGGACTTAAAAAAACCTTCTTCTGAGAGAGTAACAATGAAAGAGCCTGCAAGCCAGTAAGAGCTGGGAAGATCGTTAGCACCTGGTTAGGGTAAAAAAAAAATTTATTCGGAGCAGCTTCAGCACATTATTTTATCTCCTGGTTAGGACTTAAAAAAACCTTCATCTGAGAGAATAACAATGAAAGAGCCTGCAAGCCAGTAAGAGCTGGGAAGATGGTTAGCACCTGGTTAGGGCTAGAAAAAAACTTCTTTGGAGCAAGTAGAGCAATGAAAAAAAAAACCTGCAAAGACTTAGGGCTGGAAAAACATTCTTCTGAGAGAGTAACAATGAAAGAGCCTGCAAGCCGGTAAGAGCTGAGAAGATCGTTAGCACCTGGTTAGGGCTGGAAAAAACCTTCTTTGGAGCAAGTAGAGCAATGAAAAAAAAACCCTGCAAAGACTTAGGGCTGGAAAAACATTCTTCTGAGAGAGTAACAATGAAAGAGCCTGCAAGCCGGTAAGAGCTGGGAAGATCTGTTTAGCACCTAGTTAGGGCTGGAAAAAAAAGCTACATTCGAAGTATAAGACATACCCAAATTTTCAGCCACTTTTAGGGAGGAAAAAGGTGCGTCTTATACTCAGAAAAATACGGTAAATAGGATGGGTTTTTTTATTCAACCAAATTAATGGGTGCTATTCATATTAGTTATTCCCACAGGTTTGCACTATATTAGCAGGCTTTCCATCTGCAAATGAATCCCTAGGAAATATTCTAGTAATAGTCTTCTCTTCTGCCACATACTGCGTAATTTAATGGGCCTTCCAGTTATCTGGCACCAACTTAAAAACAACCAGCTATTGGGGGTCTGAAAAATATCTAAATGACATCTAAGATAAATAGGTATTTGTAGTAAAAACTGCAATGTGGCTAAAAAACTAGACCAGTATATTTCCTATTGCCACATTAAAGATTTAGATTTCATGCACCATTACCTCCTGATCAACAATGTCTTACAAAGAGCAGAATCTTATAGTTTCTGGCTGGGTTTTTAGATATATGATCGCAATAAAACCATAATAATTAGTGCAGAGTTCCATACCGGATCAAGAGAATGCTAAAGAGTAAATACAGTTTGATCAATAATGCAAAACGTATAATTCAAAACTCTGAAGACCAACAGTTATATTTTATTTTAAGTGCTTTTTAAAAATAACTTGGTTAAGGAATATTGTTTTAAGGGAAGGCATGTTTCAGATTTTTTGAGTAATAAATGTATGTATAGTCACATCACACTTTAAAAGACAATATACGCTTGTGGGATTTGTTATGATACATACCTGATATGAATTACACACACCTGCACATATACACACACATGCACATATATGTGTATCTGTGTATCTTTCTGTTTGTATGTGTATATACAGAAGACTCATATTAATAAAGTTGTACTAAGTTCAGATTAATTTGTTTGAGTAATTGTTGCCTAATTATCTAATGATTCATTTTTGGTAGTATGAAACTTGCCATTTTATTGTAACTTGAAATCGGATCTCAGGTCCTATAATCTCCAACAAGCATGGCTTGTGTTGTGCTGTGTATTTGTGCATAAGCTTGTGAAAATTTTATACAAGAAGATATTATATACATGAGCAATGAACTATAATTCATGGATCATTTTTAATTATCAAGAGGCAGATTCAAGGGTTTTTATTTTAGTAAAAACTGCCATGGATCTCCATGGGAATACTGCTTGATTATGCATGGCAACTCTGATTTGTAACAAAATACTTCAACAAGCTCCTGACAGTGTTTAATCAGTCAAATGCTTGTTCAAATCAATGGAAGTATAAAGAGTTTTGAAGCAAGCAACCTTTTGCTGCCAAATAGAAACGGTATCTGCTGTATGCTCACAAATTCCATACAAACCTCAGTAATGTTTCATCAGTGGTGAAATCCAAATTTTTTTACTACCAGTTCTGTGGGTGTGGCTTGGTGGGCTTGGTGTGGCTTGGTGGGCGTGGCAGGGGGGAGGATACTGCAAAATCTCCATTCCCACCCCACTCTGGGGCCAACCAGAGGTGGTATTTGCCAATTCTCTGAACTACTCAAAATTTCCGCTACTGGTTCTCCAGAACCTGCTGGATTTCACCCCTGTTTTTCATCACTAGTCATGACCTTTCTAGCATCAGTTAAAAACAATATTGGAATGACACTGTTTCCAAATAGAAGTTTACCACCATTGGCAAGTTAAAATCTTGCATTGTCTTTATGTTTAGTACATTTCTTCTTCCATGAATTGAAAACCAAGTATGTTTCTCATTATTGCTTAATGCAAGGGTGGAAACCTTAGTTTTATTCAAGGGGCTGTGCTTCTTTGAACAACAAAATCAGTAGCCAAAGATTGGGAGGACATGACAATTGTGTGATGACATCAGCAGGGGGACATAATTCCCTTCCCAGTTTTGGGAAGATATTAATTGACGCTTATTAAACATTTAATACAATTTTATTATTTACACATATACAGAAAGCAAATCTTCAGAACACTCTACAGATATCCTTTGATGTTTTAATAACCCTATCTTGGCAAGATTTCTGGAGGCTGCAAAAAGAAAACTTGGAAATGCATGAGAAATGGTTGCCTACCCTTGATTTAATAGTTGGTAGGCAGTAATCCCTTTTACTCATTGTCCTGGCAGATAATAAATCCTTCCTTTCTAACAAATCTACCAAGACTTATCTCTAGTCTGACAGAACTGAATGCAGAACAATCAGTTAGCTTGCTCTACAACAATAAGGGAGGTCTTCCAAGTGTTGAGATTTTTTTTTAAAAAAAAATCTACTTGACAGTCCAAATTGAATCAACTCAATTTGGTGATAAACTTTGAACATTTGAACTAGATTGATTCAGAGATCTGAACTGATGAATTGGACCTGACCTAAGCTGTTCACCCAAGTGCTTGCATAGGTTGGTGGTGGGGAAGCAACCTGCAGCTTTTAATGCCTGACTAACATCTTGCCAGCAGGTCTCAATACCAAAATGGCTTAATCCAGCAGTTGAATCTTTGTGTATTTTTTGAAGGGGAGGGAGAGGAAAAGGCATGGTGATAGTTAAGGATGAGCTTGGGAGCAGATTGCTTCTGAGATGCATCTTCCCTACCTGCCCTTAACTGTCTCAGCTAAAAAAACAAAGTCCTGAAATATTTTGGCTGTTCTGCTGACATTATTGCCTTATTAGATGACCCTCCTGCATATCTTTAAAAAAAAATTAAAAAATCAAAAAGCCACATTGTAGCTTCTTATTCCAGAATGTTGCACTTCAAAAATTATTCAGATAAAACGTACCTCAGACTCCACATTAGCACAAGCATAGCATCTCTGTGTTTTTTAAAATTAAAATAGCCTAATGATCCCCCTCCAGAAAAAGAGGTCTCTGCTTTAAAAGCCTTTGTGGGCTGAGACTGGAAGCTTCTGGGGGCTGTGATCTTGCACAATCATGGCCCCCAGAAGCTTCCTGTCTCGGTGCACAAAACATTTGCATGCTGACAGGAGGCTTTGGGGCAGTGAAATCGCACTGCCTCAAAGCATCCCATCAGCTTGCAAACACTTTGTGGCCCGAGACCGGAAGCTTCTGAGGGCCATGATCTTGTGCGGCAGAGAGGATGGAGAGTAGACAGCTTGCTAGATCTTTGCAAAGTAAGAGACCCGGCATGGCAGGATGGGGGGGGGAAGCAATTGTGGGGAACATGAGGTATCTCAGTGGGTTGGATGAGGCCTTGGTTGGTCTTAAGCAAGTGGCTTTTCCATTATTAACTCCCCCCCCCCTCGGCCTTCCCTACCATGAGATACCTCATGTGCATTAGCGAATGCATGGGTGAAAGCAGGGAGTGATCACATTCAAGTTATATAATTCACTTCTACAAATCCTCGGGTTACGAATGTAATCAGCAGGCTCCATTACATTGGCATCTTGAGGATTACCTATAGAATACATTATATCAATAGGATCAATTTATGTGTACAATAACTGCCGTGGTCTACACCTTGTAAGTTCTAGAAGATCTGGTCCTCACTAAAATATATGTACAACTGTATGGACCCTTGAAAACTTAAACCTTCCTCATTACATTGAAATTATTAAGGGTTTGATTGCTATCAGTCCCACCACAGTATAGGCATTCCACTGGAGACCTTTATTGACAGCAGATAAGCCTCTGTTCTGGACATGCTTTTTCTGTTGTAGAATTAACTTCGAAGTTGAGGGATGATTGATTAAATGGCACCATGGCATAATAGCTTAAAGTACACTTGTCATATCCAATGCAAATTTTGAAAACAACAAATAGATACTTGTCAACACTTGTCATTTCTCTGCCACCACATGATGACAAAATGCAAGGTATTTTAGATTTCTCCTGTCAACAGGATATAATTAACTGTGGGTATACTTATGTGGAATTTTGACTGTGGAGATCAATTGCATTACTTGTTTAGAAATATTTTTTCCCTTTGCTTGAGGCATTGTCATCAATTTCTCACTAGGGAGTTTGAAATAATATAATCATTACCCTCCCTTTCTCCAAAAGAGCATCTTTAGAAAAGCTAATCATTTAGAATGATGTCATAATATAAACATTATTTAATACTCTTAGGTCTTCTAGAGGTCTCCCACTTCCCTCCCAGGCTTGTTCTCAGCCAATAAGAAGAGCTTGGATAAATTGAGGTGGTTTTTAAAAAAATATTGCTTCTCCTATTGACAAAATAAGATGGGGGGGGGGTCAGAAAGAAGTGTGAAAGAAGAAAAATGCCATCCTATTTTTACTAATAAAAGAAAATAAGAGGGCAGTTTAAATTCAGTGATTAGTAGTCAATTTATAGAGAGTTCGGCCTTCTAAGCCATGCCTAGATTACAAATCTCAAAATACAACAGGAACCAACAATTATTGTCCAAAATTGTACTTACTTTATACTACTAGAAAATACCTGCCACCAAAGAGAAAGAAATATGGGTAAGAACTTAGGAAAAAGCTAAAAAAAATGAGAAGATTGGTTTCAGATAACAAACTGACATAAAGAGACAATGGTTAAATTCATTAAAATGGAGATTAAATCTTGGGCAAAATTGCTGTGAAAGTAATCAGGTAAGACTTTGAGGAAAATTAAAAAATAAATCAAAACTCAGAAGCAATGGAACTGTATTCTTGTTAATACTGTAAATTTAAAGTGCCCCTAAAACCTTCCCTTGTAATCTAATCTTTTTCTACTGGTGATAGATGGAATCAATCTACAAATCAGCTCTAGGTATATAGACTGAAAATTTTAAGGGTAACCATTAAGCTTTGTCTTCTAAAATAGTCTGGATTCCAACTATATGTGAAAATAATCTAGCAACCCTGGCTGATATATGATACATTTATTTGCTCATTGGATAAAAAAGTAGTCAGAAATACTGGAATAAATAGCCTAGTTATATATTTTGGGACATGTTTTGAAAAGCAACCTGTACCTATAAGAATTTAAAAAATAATGTTGAAAAGTCTACAGTGTTTGGTTTTTGCTTTTGTTTTTATTTTTTGGATTTAATTTATTTGTTTTTGCTATCTTTAACTTGGCAGTATATAGTGCAAAAGCCTTTTAAGAAATTATCTAAATTATGCAACTCCTTCCCAAGGTTTGATGGTGTTAAAAAGACTTTGACAACCCAAGTAATACAAATGCCTTTCAACTGATATATTTTACTGATCATGTTGAAGTTGTATTGATTTGTTGCTGTGGTTCTACATTTTTATTTTTTAAAAAACTATGGACTCAATTATATTTTACTATATCCTTGGCTTAGAACAGCACATTCTATAAAAAAAATATTTTACTCCCATAGATTAATTTTATTTGCTGACTTGACTTACATGGGCTTGATCCAGAAAGGTGTCTGGAAAACATTCAACTAAAGAAATAAAATAAAGAATAATGGCTTCATGAGAGTCAAGCTCCGATCTGATTTTTATTTTGGGGCAGTTGGGACGGGATCTGGTTTTGGAGGATATCACTAACAATCTATTGCCATAGTCAATAGATTAGCCATCATTCTGATTGGTTTTTACCTTGCTGGGGTCACCGCACAACAAAAAGGAGTATACTCTGTTAGAGTAAATCTTTCCTGATATATCTGAATGGGTCTGGAGAGAGCTTAGGGTCTTCTCTGAAGATTTGGTGAGGAATTCAGCCAAGATCTTAGCCACGGTCTAGAGTGAGTGAAGGGCTATAGGGCCATGGACTGGATTATTCCCACATTCCCTTTACATGTGTATTAATTCCATACTGCACTTGGTTCTCAAGGAGAAACAGAAAAGGCACCTGGAGTGCAATTGAAGGAAGATAGAAAATGAGTTTGACATGGCATAAGAACATGGCATAAAAGCAGAAAAACAGCAATATTTCTCCCCAATTATTGTCAATAGCTATCTGATGCCCCTGTTTAAGGAGATTTGTTTCTTGCTGGGGAGTGAGAAGCCAGAGGAACATATTTTGGGAGAATTATCCAGCAAATCTGGCAGATATAGTCATTTGGATTCACTGCAGGTTCAGACTCCAGAGAGGAATGTTTTATTGAATGATTCTGTGGTTAGTGCAGAAGGGAAACACCAAAGCAAATGATCCACAAAAGCTCTGCCTTTGTAGGGCAAGTTTTATAGCTCTTCAACAAGTAACCCTTGTGGAGTTATCTAGACTGCTTTTGGGAAAATAAGTCAAGAAATAGTTGCTTAATTTAGATAATAACAAGAAAGTTAACATATTGGTTAAGATTAATTAAGCCACTAAAATGCTGACTGGTAACGGGTTCCTATTTAAGGCAAAAGAGGGAAAATATGGCATGCTGCTTTGAGAAGCAAATAAGAAGAGACTACCTTGTTTAAGCAAGTATATGGGCTAATTAAAATACATTTTGTTCATTGACAACTGATTATCAGTTGGTTTCCAGGTGAAATTCAATGTCCTGGTTATAAAGCCCTCATGACATAGAGCCTAGGTATTTGAAGGATCACCGTTTTCCAGTTATTTATGCCTTTTTGAAGGCAGGTAGCATCAGATAGAATAGCAATAGCAATAGCACTTAGACTTATATACCGCTTCACAGTGCTTTACAGCCCTCTCTAAGTGATTTACAGAGTCAGCATATTGCCCCCAACAATCTGGGTCCTCATTTTACTGACCTTGGAAGGATGGAAGGCTGAGTCAACCTTGAGCCTTGTGAGATTCGAACTGCCAAACTGCGGGCAGACGGTGATCAGCAGAAGTAGCCTGCAGTACTTCATTCTAGCCACTGGGCCACCGCGGCTCTTCTCTAGTCCCATGGATATTCTCTAGTCCAATCAATCGAGCATTATTCTTTATGCCTTTATGTCACAGCCCCTGCCTTCAAGAATGATGTTCTTCCAGAAGTCCATTACATTAAGGAAGCTGTTAAGCATCTCGTTTTTCTCCCATGGTGTGGGGGCATAGTGAAGATTGAACCCTAGATAGGTGGGGTTTTGGGAGGGGAATTATATGATGTTTTTGGAGATATCATGATCACTTTTTCATCTCTGGTATTTTTAAATTATTTTTATTTTTTATTTTTTATTTGTTTGTTTGTTTATTTATTTTTTATTTTTTATTTATTTGTTTATCTATTTATTTATTTTTGTTTATTTATTTATTTGTTTGTTTGTTTGTTTGTTTGTTTCCTTACTCAGTCATTTATTTGTTTGTTTGTTTGTGTTATGAGCTGCCCAGAGTCATTAGGAATCAAGCAATGAATGAATGAATGAATGAATGAATGAATGAATGAATGAATGAATGAATGAATGAATGAATGAATGAATGAAATATTATTTATAAGTATAGCACATCAATCTTGAGTATTCAAATATATATATACCCAAATTAGACTTGAATCTGTTGATTATAGATTTGGTTGGTATCAAGAGTTGGGCTGTGTAGAAAAAACAACGAAAAAGTACTTCAGAACATGCAAGAATATACACAAAGCCCTTCTTTTGGAATAATTAAAGCAATTGTGTTTTTCTCCCTGCCACCCAGATTGTTGGGGGCAATATGCTGACTCTGTAAAGCAATTGGAGAGGTCTGTAAAGCACTGTGAAGTGATATATAAGTATAAGTGCTATTGCTATTTCACAGATGTGTTGGAAACTGCTTTGGGCTGTGTTAGCATTCATATGCAAACAGAATTACATTACTTTTAATATGTCAAAATAAAGTTGTATGTATGTTTCTGAACATTCCAAAATCCCTCTTCCCAATGGTTTTTCACAGTCCTACTCTTCACACCAGCTTGAACTATAACTTTGCAGTCTTGCTTTGCTTTCATTTGTTTGCTTCTCTGATGTTTTGTTTATTAATTTAAAGTGGCAATGATAAAAGCACTGTCATGAATGAATGAGTTGCGTTGCTCTGTCACCATCATCTCAGACTGCCAGCTCACCCCATGGTTTCCTACAAACATTGCAGCAAAGCAATGATGCCTGTTTTCTAGAAAACAGACAAGAGGGTTATAGATGGTGATTACAGTAAATAGTAATGGCAAGAAGAAGGACTAAATACTTCACCTTAATCTGCCACTTTAGCTCACCACTTTTTTTTCCTGTAAGAGTGTGGCTTTTTAATGAATACATTATTCACTAACCCATTCCCACTCCCCCAAGAAAGAGGCTGCTATCAGATTTATGTTGGCACTTTGGTCCATGTAAATTAGGGAAATGACTTTTCCAATCCCCCCCCACTTCCCATTACATCTTTGATGTTGGGAAAAGAAGGAATTTAGTAAGTTATCAAAGCAAGAACTTGTAATTAAATATTTAAGCAAAGTATCTTAAGATGGGCAAGCTTTATTTGTATGTTAAATTATCTATAGAGAGAGTTCAGTCTATCAATCACCATGAAACATCTCATTAGATCTTTATAGGTACTGAGTCTTCTTTGGAACCTTTTAAATGATTTATATTTGTAAAAATGACTTCTAGTAATTGAATTACTTCAGATACTATAACTATAACATGTGAGCCCAGCAGAAACTCTGTGCTTCTGACTAGCATAAGTTTCAAAGAAATGTTTTATCTGTCTTCTGCATTATCTACCTTAAATTCGGAGGTAGTATAAAATAAAACAAAACAAAATGTTTCACTAAAGCTTGGGTTTGGCCAAAAACATTCTGCTGTCTAAAGCAAAGGAAAATATGGTATAGTTACCTTCCATTCCATAATCAGGTTGGTAGCTACATCTTGAATCATCATTATTCTTCATAGCAATTGATGTCAGGAAGGTAGAAGACCACTCTGGACAAAGACGTGGAACAGATAACTTTGTTCTCCAATACACCATTTCCTAAGTCATTGTAACAAAGGGACTTCCTAATTTTATCAAATGTTAAGTACAGACTAGTTTTTAAGCTAAGACTATTTGGGCTGGAAAAAAAATCAGACACAGCACTAGATGGCAGCAAAGTAAGCTCTCTTTGCTGCCATCTATCAGTCATCTACATTCATCTTGGTATAATTGTCCATTAAGAGACTACACAGACAGTTCATTTAGCTTCAGATCTGGATGCCCCAGGTAGCAAGCACATCATTAGCACAAGAGGTGGGAGGGATTTCGGATATTTACTTTCCATTGTAGCAAATACACGTGGATAGATATCATGAGGTTTGTATATATGTGGTAGATGAGGTTATACACTTATTTGTAAAATTTATCTAATCACATCAGACCAGCTGGATTCTAGCAGGGGCTAACAGAAATTAAGTCTTAAAAGATGTTGCAAATCAAAAATACATTATGATTAAACTGATGCAATGATTCAAAATATAGATTTATGATTTGCTGAAAAAGCATGAGGCAGAGAAAAAGTAGAAAGCAGTAACATCAATGGAAGAAAGGATCTGGTGCTAATGATGCAGGATTCGAGGGTTGGTTAATATGTCTCTGAGGAAGGGATGGTGCTTTGGTATTGAAAGGGATGGTTTCTGGGAATGTTCCAGTTGATATAAAATGTTCCAGTTTCAATTCTTAATATGGAAATTGCTGAAGATTATGTGGTTTGACCTGAATAGTTTATTTATTTATTTATTTTGTCAAGTACGTGTTGGTAATATACATAGATATAACATTGTTTATATACATAAGATGGGTACTGATAAGAGGGAACATTAGGACAGGGACGGTAGGCACGCTGGTGCACTTATGCACACCCCTTACTGACCTCTTAGGACTGCCTAATATGACCTTCTTTGGGATGGCAAGAGCTGTCAGTTTATTTAATGTGATCAGTCATATTAAATAATATCTTCTTCCTTGTCCTAATGTTCACCTTGGGCTGGTCTTACCAATATAACTGAAAAGGCAACTTATCTCTCAGCACTCTGAATATGGGCTGAAAACTGACCTGTTTTCTATGCAAACCTGCGTCAAACCATTATATATTCTTGGCTTAAATCTTATTGCTCATTCTTTGTGTGACTGGGTTAGTCTAATTGTTTTGAGAATAAGCAAATGGATATACGGCTGACAGTTATAAGCATGGTCTAAGTCAGTGTTTCCCAACCTTGGCAACTTGAAGTTGTCTGGACTTCAACTCCCAGAATTCCCCAGCCAGCATTCGCTGGCTGGGGAATTCTGGGAGTTGAAGTCCAGACATCTTCAAGTTGCCAAGGTTGGGAAACACTGGTCTAAGTGCTTGCTCTTTTTTAAGATTAAGAAGTTACTATTTGTCCTACATCAGCTTCTTTCACTATCAATCAATAGGCTTGATTATGCCTATTGCACTGTATCTCATCAAGACTCTGCTTCTGCTGCCTGTCCCAAGTACTTAAAAAACATAAAATATTGGAAGCAAGATACAGTTCTGGCACAACCAAGTCTTGTTTATGATGAAGACGACTTTTTCAGGAGAGGCAAAAGTTGTCAACTAGCTTGCTCGATCTTTCTGTCACCCACAAAGACAGAACCTCATAAAGACAAGTCAATGGTCATTCTTCTAAATCTCAAATAAAATCAGGTTGTACACAGTACTAACCACTATCACTTGAAATTATTCTTGGATGTAAATGATTATACCTCCTAAATTCCTTAATCAAGTCATGGCTGAAAAAAATGGAAAACATAAGTAAGTTTGAACAGACAGAGATTTCCTTGAACACACACAAAATCCCCTCTAAACTAATATTTAGTTCAATTTACCCCATACCCTGTTAGACAAGTGATTCTGTTTTTCTTATTTCAAAAGCAGCCAGAAGCACCAAACTAATGAATTTAGACATCCTTTAAAAATGTTTACCTCTTTTCAGGAAAATATATAGCTAATCCACTACCAAAGACCAATTTATAATAACGGTTATACACAAAATACAGAATAAATACAGAATAATAATATCGTAATTATTCAGCAATATCTTAAATTATAGAACCATACAAATTTTGTCTCCAAACTGTAGCATCTAACTATTAAAAGCTTTCTTGAATTGTTCTACTTCAGGTTCATTTTTTCATGTTCATGTAACATTTACAACATATTCTGTGTACAGCCTAAGAAACATAAGGAAAGTTTGGAGCAGTTGGGTGTTGACTGAGAATGATCTATCTTGATGAAATGCATTGTATCATCTTCGTATAATATTGAACTGAGATCCATTAGTCAGGATTACTCCCTCGGAATGTGTTCACAATTTGGGAGTTCTCCTAGATCCACAGCTAAAATTAGACCAACATCTTACAGCTGTGGCTAGGGGGGCTTTTGCACAGGTTCGCCTGGTGCACCAATCGCGACCATACTTGGAGAAGGAGGCTCTACTCACAGTCACTCATGCCCTTGTCACCTCCCGATTGGACTACTGTAATGCGCTCTCCATGGGGCTACCCTTGAAGAGTATTCGGAGACTTCAACTGGTGCAAAATGTGGCTGCGCGTGCTGTGGTGGGTGTTTCAACATACACCCACGTAACACCCATACTCTGCCAGTTGCATTGGTTGCCCATTGGTCTCCAGGTACAATTCAAGGTGTTGATCATCATCTTTAAAGCCCTACATGGCTTAGGACCAGATTACCTCCGGGACCACATTCTACTTCATACTTCCCTTTGACCGGTCAGGTCCCACAGAGTGGGTCTCCTCCAGGTCCCGTCAACCAAACAATGTCGGCTGGCGGGGCCTAGGGGAAGGGCCTTCTCTGTGGGCACCCCTGCTCTCTGGAACCAACTCCCCCAGAGATACGAATTATCCCCACCTTGCTGGCCTTCCGAAAAGCTGTGAAGACATGGCTCTTCCTGCAGGCGGGGTTTTGAGACAACTTCATCTTGGTCTCCCCCATGTATGTAAGATTGTGTATGCTTTTTAAAATGTATTTTAAATTGTTTTATATGATCTTGTTTAGTGGTTCTTTAAATGTTGTATGCTGCCCTGAGTCCCCAGGGAGTACGGCGGCATATAAGAATCCTAAATAAAATAAATAAAAATAAATAAATTAACCAATCTATAGGTAACAGGGAAAATCAGGTAGTTGAAAGTGAGGTGCTGTTTTACTTTGTGACATTGTTTTAAAGCAGAGCTTTGCTTGACTAAGCTGTCAAAGCAAAGTGTTCCTTTTGGAGAACTATATTGCAGCAATAAACATTTATTATCTACCTTTAAAAGTTCACATGAATGGAGAAAAAGAGTAGAAATATCCCAGCAGAATCCCCCAATTTATATAGACAGAATGAAGGAGTTGCTCAGACTTCAATACAACAATGCACATCTAGCTCAAAAAAGAATCTTGCTTTTTCTCCCCATTCTCAAACCAAGCATTAATGTGTTGTGACATTTTGTGTTCCCAAAGTGACTAGCCTTGCCAAATCAGTGCTTATTTTGTGTCAGACACCAGCAGCTCTCAAGCAAATAGAAAAGCAGCAATTCACCTGGAGGAATTCTTCCCCTGACAATAGCCTTTCTCCCATGTCATGTTATGGAAAAATCACAATTTCAAGTGTTTGTTACAAATAGAATGAAACAAGTGATCATGGTCACAAGTCAGACTTATCTGTCAAAACAGTAAATATGGAATTTGACATCAAGATTTGAACTCAAAACAATGTTGTTCTTATTACTTTGTCCTCTTATGGGTCAGTCGCATATCCTGAAATGAGACCTGAGAATTTGGTAATGATTTTAGATCATTATTGTTTTAGTCTTTTTCATGGATCAGAATTACTGGCTTGGGAGATGAGTAGATGTAACATTACATAACTAAATAAAATAAATACAACAACTGACCCAGCAGTCAGAGCTCATTGACTGTGGATATTCATTAGGATTTAAAACATTCTTTTTGAGGAACATTTTTTCACATCTTCAAAACAAGCATAATATTTTTGTGAATGACAGTGACAACAGTACCAAAAATATCTCAGTCTTGAAGAAGGGAAAGAACTAACCATTTGCAACATGCAGATGGAGATATTATGGAAAAGCTTAACCTGACATAAATTTTGGAGATGCCATGTCTAAAAGAAACTCAAGACAGGACAGCTCAGATTAAATATGATAGATTACCTAGAGCTGAAATAATTTTCAGGTTGATTTCAACTGTAAGTTGATTCAAAATGATACTTCAGGAGAAGTGATCTTGAGTAAGCTAAGTCAGACACGCACAACCAGGAATGAGAAATAATACTTTAATGATCAGAAAACTAGTAATTCTGAATTACCAGGGAATGGAACTTTAATGGAACATGTGCCAGAGTATCTCCCTATAGTGTGAATCTTTCTGATGATTTAATCAAGGAACTGTTATTAAGATCATTACGAGAAAACTATAAATATATAGTAATCAAAGATCATGATGAAATTTCCCTTGAGGCATACTAACATGATTTGAATAATGCAACCGAAGAGACTTCTTTGAACAAGATAAAAAGGGAGAAATGTAGTCTGCCAATATTGTAAGAAAAGAGACATGTTAAAGAAGAATGACACGTTGAGAGCTAAGATCAATACCACAGTGAGAAAATTAACAAATATCCTAAAAGATACAAAGAACATTTACAAATGTTAAATGTTTATAAACCTTTATTTGAAATTGACATAATTCTGAATTTGAAAAGGGAAAAAAACACAGATATTTGCTAGATAATGTACATTAAGTCAATATATCTGCAACAAAAATGTTCATAAGTCCTGATAAGTCTTACCAAGAAAAAGTTTATTTAGCAAAATAATTGATGAGAAATATATGTAGGAAACTTGTATTAATCTGACAAGTGTTATAAACCATAATAAGAATGTAATATTTAAAAACAGATTATGTAGCTGAACTATACACAAATTATATAAGTACAGTATAGGGCATCTTGTTTGTGTAACATTGTTCTTAAAAATAGACTTTGCACTGTTACAAAAGACAACCAAGTAATGTTACTAGGAAAGCACAATAAAGCAATTTGCTGGAGTTTATGCAATTAAAAGCAAATAGAATAGTAAGATAGCTGCTTCACAGTGCTTTACAACCCTTTCCAAGTGGTGCACAGAGTCAGCATATTGCCCTCAACAATCTGGGTCCTCATTTTAGTAACCTTGGAAGGATGGAAGTCTGAGTCAACCTTGAGCCACTCAGAATCGAACTCCTGGACTGACCAGTTAGTTAGCCTGCAGTACTGCATTCTAACCACTGCGCCACCATGGCTCTAGATGCATGCACAATGTGCAAAATGGCATAAACGATTTGTCCCACAGAGATAAGTTAGTTATTAAAAAAAATAAGGGAGAGCTTAGCAATTTGGATGTAATTTAAATGTTTGTTCTTGCAAAACCCAAAGGAAATCAAACTGTGATTGTTATTTAAAAGGAGAAAAGAATACTTTTCTGGGCTTGAATTCAAACAAGCTCTCTAGCTATTGAAACTTACTTTTTCATGGTCCCAGCCAATCAATACCAAATGCAACCCACCCACCCCACTTTGTAAAGTCGAAATACTGTCATTCAAAGCATACTTGTACCTATCTTTTAACTATAAAAGTGAAGTATTTGAGCAAGTCAAACTGAACGATATTTATGTTAGAAAGTTCAATAGAAAAATTAAGAGTTTTAGGTCTGAGGTTATTATAACTGGGAATTTGAAAAATACAAGCATTAAACTTTTACAAAGTAATATACTTAAAGAAAAAAATAAAATCCATCTTGGATAGCCCCATCAAACTTTGGGATTAATATTCTTTGGGGAACTCAAACCTTCGCGGGGAAGGTTGTTGAGAAAGTGGTGGCGCTCCAGCTCCTACGGCTGTTGGATGACACTGATTTTCTGGATCCCTTTCAATCAGGTTTCAGGCTCGGCTACAGTACGGAAACGGCTTTGGTCACCCTGATGGATGATCTCTGATGAGCCCGGGATGGGGGTTATTCCTCTATCCTGGTGCTACTTGACCTCTCGGCGGCCTTCGATACCATTGACCATGGTATCCTTCTGCGTCGTCTCGGAGAGGTGGGGGTGGGCGGCACTGTTTTGCAGTGGTTCTCCTCCTTCCTCTCTGACAGGACGCAGTCGGTGCTGACAGGGGGGCAGAGGTCGAGCCCTAGGCCCCTACTATGTGGGGTGCCACAGGGCTCGGTCCTCTCGCCCATCCTGTTTAACATCTACATGAAGCCACTGGGTGAGATCATCCGACGACACAGGGTGAGGTATCAGCAATATGCTGATGATACCCAGTTGTACATCTCCACCCCGTCTCAATTCAGGGAAGCCGTAGACGTAATGGGCCGCTGCCTGGATGATGTTAGGGTCTGGATGGGGAAGAACCGGCTAAAACTTAACCCTGACAAGACTGAGTGGCTGTGGATATTGCCTCCTAAGGACTTGACCAACTGTCCCTCCTTGGTTCTTGGGGGAGAGAAATTAGCTCCCTCAGAACGGGTCCGCAATTTGGGTGTCCTCCTAGATCCACAGCTAAAATTGGAGCAACATCTTTCAGCTGTGGCTAGGGGGACCTTTGCACAAGTACGTCTTCTGCACCAATTGCGACCCTACTTGGAGAGGGGGGCACTTCTCACAGTCACTCATGCCCTCATCACCTCACGGCTGGATTACTGCAATGCGCTCTACATGGGGCTACCCTTGAAGAGTGTCCGGCGACTGCAATTGGTGCAAAATGCAGCTGCGCGAGCTGTGGTGGGTGCACCCAGATGCACCCACGTAACACCGATCCTCCGCCAGCTGCATTGGTTGCCCATTAGTCTCCGGATCCAATTTAAGGTGTTGGTCGTTACCTTTAAAGCCCTACATGGCTCAGGGCCAGGTTACCTTTGGGACCGCATCCTGCCGCATACCTCCCTACGACCGGTCAGGGCCCACAGAGTCGGCCTCCTCCAGGTCCCATCGACCAAACAATGTCGGTTGGAGGGGCCGAGGGGGAGGGCCTTCTCTGTGGGAGCTCCCTCCCTGTGGAACCAGCTTCCCCCGGAGATCAGGACTATCCCCACCCTGCTGGCCTTCCGGAAAGCAATAAAAACCTGGCTCTTCCGGCAGGCGGGGTGAAAGCGAGACGATACTCTTTTAACTTTTGTATGTTTTTAATTATTGTATTTTATTGTATTTTATATTGCTGTAATGGATCTGAATATGTTGTGAGCCGCCCAGAGTCCCTAGGGAGTTGGGCGGCATACAAATCCATTAAATTAAATTAAATTAAATTAAATTAAATTAAATTAAATTAAATTAAACTCTAGTCTAAAGAATACATTTAATCTTATGAAGAGATGCCAACCACCAAATGCAGCAAAGATAGATAGATAGATAGATAGATAGATAGATAGATAGATAGATAGATAGATAGATAGATAGATAGATAGATAGATAGACAGACAGACAGACAGACAGACAGACAGACAGACAGACAGACACCAACCAATTTAAGCACTGAGTGCATGAAATGAAGCTCAGTAATATGACTATTTATTGATTAGATTTTTATCCTGCCTTTATTACTTTAAAAGTAACTCAAGGCTTTTAATGAATGTATCTGATACAGTACTCTTTCCTTCTCCCATTTTCCCCACTAAAACAACGTTGTGAGGTGAGTTAGGTTAAGAGAAAGTGACTGGCCCAAAGATACTCAGCTGGCTTTCATGCCTAAGGTAGGCCAAAAATTCACAATCTCCTGATTTCTAAGCCAGCACCTTAACCATTACACTAAACTGGCTTTCAATTATTATGCACAATTTAGTGTATGGAGATAATAAGGAGAAACTTTGCATACATCATTCCTATCAACCTAGTTGTTGTCTCTACCATGGAAAGAATCATCTACTTTCCATCTCAATTCTGCTACTGTTTTGTACATAAAAGAGCCAAGACTAGAATAACCAGAGGCCAATTCTTTGGGCATTGTCCATGCTAAT
The DNA here is from genome assembly GCA_023053685.1 of Diadophis punctatus similis. NCBI lineage: Eukaryota > Metazoa > Chordata > Lepidosauria > Squamata > Dipsadidae > Diadophis > Diadophis punctatus. Next base: position 22,780,464 of record JALIGW010000010.1, read on the forward strand.
TACCCATATTATTGTTTCCAGTAGTTTGGGGAAGTTCTTTGATTTTTGATATACCAATATGTAATGTAATTTTTTGTCTGCTCTCTCTCTCTCTCTTTCTCTCTCTCCACCCCCACCCCTCATTTCCACTCTCATTGTAACTTTTAATCTTACTCCTTTTGAGTGGTCTGTGCTGGGGGCAAACTCAGCTGGAAATTGCCCACAGTTATTTTTCAACAGTTGGCTGTGAATCCCAGCGAGTTCTGTAGAATTTCTCCAATAAAAATTAGCCATGAACTGCAGCATTATTTGCAGGCACAGTGGGTGGTAGGCTTGATGCCATAAATTGCTGTTTTATTCATTTTGAATTTGCTTTATGTTTACTTTAATAGCAGGAGTTGCTGTGAAAGCTGCAAATTCATTGTTCAGCATCTTAAGCGGTTTGTTTTGCCTGTTTAAAAATTGAGCAACCTTTAACTGCTATGGAAGCTTCTGCACAGTGCCATGTTTTCCCTTCTGTCCTCCTATTATGCATTTTTCTTTTTGTCATTCTTCTTGCTATATTCATTCCTCAACTCTGGACTCTGACCTCTCATCTAATAAAAGATTAAAGCTTTTAAATGTTGTCCCTCTCCCTCCTTCTGCCCTTGCTCTTGCACAACATCAGGAATTCACAAGGGCTCCAACTCAGCGGATAATTATTTTCATTCTTCTCTGTGGCTTTAGTTGATTTGTTTTTTATTATTATTTAGCGCTCATTAATTATTTAGCACTTTAGGTCTTATTTATGTTTTCACCACCCTCGGCCCCCCTCCCTGGTTATTTCTCTGCAGATTTCCATACATGCCGAATGAAGATGTTTCTTCCAAGCACTTGTACTTGTTGTGAAGCAGAAGATAACATCTCCCATGTGCAACGTTCTAGTCTGTGAGACTGTGTAACAGCAAATATAATGTGACCTCTACTTTCAGTCCCAGTTATGATGCACTAGTTTAATTTTTGCCCTCTAACAAGCAAGTCTCTTTTCTTCTTCATTCTTTGGATAAACAATTTTAATGGTTTCTTTCTTCCCCTAATATGAGATAAAGTTTCATTTGTCAACCTTCTGATACATTTATCTACTCAGGTTCATTTTGCAGCAGAGGCAAAATATGGGAAAACTAAATTAAAAATGGATGGAACCACCTATTCTCTCTTGGATATACCTTTTACTCCCTTTTTATGAATTTTCCCCTTTTTCTTAATTTTCTCTCTGACATCTCTTTACTTTCTTGCAAGCAATGATTTGGGAAAGAATAGATAGCATCTATTAGAGGCTTGAGTTGATTCTTTTGCCAAGGTCCACATGAAATTGGGCTGAAAGCCACATTAATTAATTATTGTGCCTTCCTTTATAGGTTTAAACTCAGTTACTTTATTGAGTAGGCTTGTAAGACACAATTGTACATTAGTCTCATGGTGAGAGTGAGGAGTTAATCAGTGACTCAAAGTTAATTGAAGTAATCATATTTTTCCATCTTTGCTTTGCTACATTTCAGAAGATCACATCCCCTAGATTAAGGTGACCAGATTTTATTTTTTGTAAAGCGGGACACCATTGATGGGGGGGGGGTTTCTAGGGGAGCAAGACGGGAGGGGTCCGTCTCTCTTATCCTGCAGCTTTGTGCACCTCCCCAAACACCCCCCCTTTATCGCAGCCAGGGGTGGGTTCCTACTGGCGCAGGCTTACCTGTTCGTCGCCGCAGCCAGGGGTAAAATCCTGCGGTTCGGCCGGACCAGTCGTTCGGCGTAGAGCCGATGGAACTGGCGGCGGTCGCGGCACGGGGCTTCTCCCACCCGCTTCCCCCACCCGGCTGGATGCCGCCATTCGGGTTATTTTGTCCTCTGCGCATGCGCAAAGCGTTCTGCGCATGCACAGAGGGCAAAATAACCCGAATGGTGGCGTCCAGCCAGGCGAGGGAAGCGGGCGGGAGAAGCCCTGCGCCACAACCGCCGCCAGTTCCATCAGCTCTATGCCGAACGACTGGCCCGGCCGAAAAAAGCGTGACTTTTTTGAAACGCCACGGAACGCGGGACAACTTATCAAAAAGCGGGACTGTCCCGCCAAAAGCGGGACGTCTGGTCACCTTACCCTAGATGTACATTGTTCAGCTCCTTATCATTTGAACATGGCTGTCAGATTATGGAGGCAGCAAGGTTGACTACATCAAGGTAAGTTCAGTAGGAATCAGAAATAGTTAATGGCTCGAGGTCTTTCTTCATGGATGAGAATATTACTTCTTTCATTGTTGAAGAACCCTGTACATTATATTTTTCTAATGCTTGAAGTTTCTTTTTATCAGATTTCTGCCATTTGGTTTACTCTCCAGGCATATTGCATCTGCAACTTATGGTATGCCTATTCTCTACTATCTTTGTTCATGCCAGGGAAAGCTACCCACAGAAGTTATCTTCCGGTAGTAGACTTTTAGGATGTTACTATTTGTAGAAAAACTCACATGATTGATTCTTGCTCCATGAGAAAATAAATGAATAATCTTTCCTTATATGAAAAACTAAGTACTTCATCTTGAGGCTTTATTCACTGAAGCTAAAATTCTATTTATGCCTAATTACTATGCAGACAATGTCACTGTAATGCATTTACTTGATTGTGAGAAATTTTCCCATTTCTGTCTAATCGTTTTAGTGATTGATAGGCACGCAGTCTGCAGAACAGTAGCAAGAAATATCAATATTTGATGTGGACAAGCTTAACCAAATAACTTACCAGTGAGCTCATTTAATATGAATCCTTGAAAGAAACCAAATGTGAACTACTTGAGTTGTAGACTTCTCTTTTGGGAGGCTAATCCCTTACATTTTTCTATGGCAGAATTATCATAGAACCTCTACCCCCATTCCACCTGCCCATTCCCTGGACATTCCCTCCATTCCATTAAATGGAGAACTTAGACATAGAAGGAAAATGGAGGAAAGTAGTTAGAATGAATATAGCATCTGATATAAAATTTTGCAGAAGCATCTTGGTTTGGTGTCCGTTTACTTTAAAGCTGGATCCAGAACATATTACATTTTATTTTATTTATTTATTTATTTATTTTTGTCAAGTACGTGTTGGTAATATACATAGATATAACTTTGTTTATATACATAAGATGGGTACTGATAAGAGGGAACATTAGGATAGGGACGGTAGGCGCACTTATGCACGCCCCTTACTGACCTCTTAGGAATCGGGTGAGGTCAACAGTGGACAGTCTAAGGGTAAAGTTTTGGGGGTTTGGTGACGAAACCACAATGTCAGGTAGTGAGTTCCAGGCATTTACCACTCTGTTGCTAAAGTCGTATTGTTTTCAATCAAGTTTGGAGCGGTTCACTTTGAGTTTGTATCTGTTGTGTGCTCATGTATTGTTGTGGTTGAAGCTGAAGTAGTTGTTGACAGGAAGGACATTGTAGCCGATAATTTTATGAGCTATGCTTAGGTCGTGCCAAAGGCACCATAGTTCTAAGCTTTCTAAGCCCAGGATGTCAAGTCTGGTTGCGTAAGGTATTCTGTTGCAAGTAGGGGAGTGGAGGGCTCTTCTCATAAAGTATCTCTGTACACTTTCTAATGTATTTATGTCAAATATGCGGTGTGGGTTCCAGACAGATGAGCTGTATTCAAGGATTGGTCTGGCGAATGTTTTGTATGCTCTGGTTAGTAGTGTGATATTACTGGAGAAGAAGGTACATAAGATTAGGTTAACAGTTCTTGAAGCCTTTTTGGCGATGTTGTTGCAGTGGGCTTTGGCACTTAGGTCATTTGATATGAGTATTCCAAGGTCTTTGACAGGGTGAGGGTCGACTGAAAGGTCTTGTCTGTTCAGCTTGTATTTGGTGTTCTGATTTTTTTTTGCCAATGTGTAGGACAGAGCATTTGTTGATTGAGATTTGGAGTTGCCAGATGTTTGACCATTCTGACACAAAGTCTAGGTCTTTTTGGAGGATAGCAGTGTTGTCGGTGGTGTTGAAGAGTTTTACATCATCGGCGAAGAGAACGCAGTCACTTGTAATGTGATCGCAAAGGTCATTTATATAAAGTATAAAGAGTGTTGGTCCTAGTATGCTGCCTTGGAGAACACCGCTGTTAACAGGTACGGGATTTGATAGGCCACTCCCTATTTTGACCACTTGTTGTCTGTTTGACTGGAACACAGTTATTTCCCATGTACAAAAATATTGTTGCCCCTCACCAATGCATACTATCTGCTCTTCTAAGACCACTGTGGAAAATGTTATTATTTAAATATAAAAACATGGAGTCATATTTGAATGGTGATTATATGCATCTTTACCTACTGTCTTATCTCATAGAGCTCATAAATAAGCAGCAAACCTACAATCAATTATCCAATACTTTTATTTTTAAGAGCAGAAGCATGCATTTAGCATAAGTAACATTTGCATTGGTGAATATATTTTTAGATATTTCTATTAAAGCAATACCAGCTAAGAACTCTAAGTTGCCATCAGAAGCCATCAGAGAATAAAGGATTGACAGCTAGGGAGCCCTCCATCATACCTACTTACAACTCCAGCCACAGGATTCCCTTCTCCCTGGTTGTTATTCCACTAAAAATACAAAATCACAATCTTTTCCACTGCATTTGCAATCAGCTGCATGATTTATTGGATATTGAAATTTAGAGTAGGCTTTTGGATTCACTTTTTATCCCTCTTCTTACTCAACTCTATTTTTTTTCTCCTTTTGTGAAATACCATTTACATTGTAAGCTAGAGAACCTAGATTGCCTTATGATTGATCTCAGAGCCACTTTGGGTCAAAGAACAGAGGAAAGAATGCTTTCAAGAAATGAAATGAAATATTGATCTTAGAGTAAGAGATCTGACTGTATTAGAATGATGTGTATTTATGGCCATGAATGCCATGGATTAGTGACAGCAGGATAGGCCAGTTCAGTTACCTTTATTACTTTCTTCTAGTCACTGGACTTGTTCAAAGATATTTACCACAATCTCCTACAAACAGCATCTGTGTAGGTACATAACCTTTGCTCATGAATCACTTTTATTTCTTTGCTAATACAATCTGTTGAAAAAAATTCAAGAAAACTAATCCTAATTTTTGATGAATATTTGATTCTCTATCCAGTTCTAATAAATATCCAAATCAGGCAGTTTCCTTGGCAAGAGAGATCAGCTCATTATACATCATGTTACATTTAGTTGTTCTTTCAGTGGCTATCCTGCAGCCTTTGCAAAGTATAATTTTTCTTCAAGTCTGTATGCTTTTCTCATTTGCTTCTCCTCTCAGCATGAAGTTCTAAAAACAAATCATATCTGACAACAAGCTGAGATATTAGAAATGACTTGGAGGATACATTTTACACAGTTCAAGAGTACTGAATTTTCATCCATAGATACACTTTGTTATCCTTTCTCCATGTTGATAATCCACATGATTTTTTTATTAAAGGATTATAATTATTAGTGGATTTATGTATTTTTGCCATCTTTCCTCCACCATACTTGGCTGGGCATAGAACCTATTTTTGAAACTAGATTTAAACAGATTTGGTTTGTGCTTCAACTTTAATCAGTGGTTTAATATATTTTATGTTGAGAGGAGATGACAGTTTCATGCAGATACTAAGGGTCAGTATTTTAAACTTATAAAGAACATTAAAACGTAAGAGTTGACCTGCTAGATTAGACTACAGCCCTTTTAGTCCAGCATTTTGTTTCTAAAAGCAGACAACAAGACTTCTGGATTACTCACAAATAGCAAATGAGATACAGTATAGCTGTCTTCCCTTGCTGTTTCCCTGGAACTGGTATTTGGAGGCACACTGTTTCCAATTTACATGTAACACTCATCATTTAAAAGTTACAGGTTAATTATGTGCTAAGTGATTGATTGAATTCATTTCTCTTTTCTTTCAATCAACTTTATAGAATGATTCCTGGTACTATTACTTTGAGAAAGAAATAAATGTCTCCTGTCTACCCATATTTGCTATGGACATCCATGGAGAGTTATATCATGGGTTCTGATATGACATAAAGTACATAAGTCGCATACTTGAGTCACATGTTGTGAAGCAAGTATTAAGTGCATCCTTTGCACAAATATGACATGATTTACTTGTTATCATTTTGTCATCATTATTGATACAAATTTCCCTCTCTTTGTCATGGAGATTATATTAGCAGATGCACCAAAAATATATTTAAAAGCATAAAAGTGCTTGTAGATTTATTTTTAGTCCCTTTGCTAATGATCCCAAGCATGGAATTTGCTTTATTTTTTTTTCAAGCAAGCTGAATTCAACTCACTTATATTTTGTTCTCCCCCCCCCTTGAAATGTAACACCTGTGGCTTTATGCCAAGGAAGGTCAACCCAAGGACAGGCCCTGGGCCTTGATAAAAATTACTAAAGGAAGTAGCCTCTAGCACCAAAACATTTTCCTTCTCTGCCTTAAGCAAACAAAGAGTAGCTGTTTCTAAACACTACAGATGGAACTGAATATGAAATGATTTTTCCATGTTATTCATTTCCAACTATGTGAGCAATAAGAAGCCTGTTTACAAAATAGCCTAGATTTGTCTGTTTAGCCCCTTTTAGGCCGTGACAGGACATTCCACAGAAATGATGATGTGATGAGTAAAAACAAAGCAGCTTTTCTCCTTCATCATCTCTCAAGAGCCAGGAATACATGAAAGACATATTGTTTGCTTGCCACTTGCTTTTTCAGAAATGTACGTAATATCACAGAGTTATACAATATTTCATGTACAACTTTCTTTGGTTATTGGTTTGGACTTTGATCATTTATTGATTTTGCTAAATTTTGATTTTTTAAAATGCATTGATATATATATATATATATATATATATATATATATATATATATATATATATATATATATATATATATATATATATATATATATATATATATATATATATATATATATATATATATATATATATATATATATATATATATATATATATGAGATAAGAGAAAGCATAGACACATATTTAAAGTAAATATCCCAGAGAAAAAGTTCTTCAAATTGGTTTTCCGCAGTTATAGTGGGCAAAGATTAGAAAAATCCTTACCATGCATTTTTCAGGCAGGGTACCATTGCATTTCAAATTTTACCATATTGAATGGTGACATCATTACACCAGCAGTTTCCGTGACATGTTCTAGAATATTAGTTATCCTCCTTATGGTCCTCGTGCATATATGGCTTGACTCTCCACTTAATTTGTCCCTTGAGTGGAACATTGGAATACACAACACATTGTGGGCATGCACCCATGTAAACACACATATGCTTGCTTCCTAAATGTGTCTAGTATAGTTCACTAAAGACAAAGCATAGGCTTTCTCTCACATATTTTAGGAGGAAAAATCAAATAAATCTGGTCTCTGAGTAGTGGCTGTAGCACTTGGCTAAGAGTTTATGCTAATCTGGAGTGAGTTAGAGAGTAGACAAGGCTACAATGGGAAATCCATTCCCTCCTCCTTTTCTGCTTTTTTAATCATTCTTTTTTCTTTCACCTTTTTTCTTTTCTCTTTCTTCTTTCCTAGATCCCCCAATTCCACCAACAGCACACACAAACTCATTTACTAGCAATTACCAAAGGAGAGACAATTCCCTCTTGGCCCGAGGCCTGTGCTAATTGCTTGTGTAACACTTTTGAAATTAGGATGCCAGTAGCAGGTTGTCCATTCCTGTGTCACATTAACTGTATGATGGAAAGAGGAGGGAGCATGTTGCTGCACGAAGTCCTGAGAAGATGTGTGAATAGGGGCCTTATTTCTTCTTTCCAGTTGCTATGGCACTCCAAATATTATGGAAGAACTCTGAATGGAATGGTGACAATTTAGTTTCCTGGAAATGGAAGAGGCTTAGAGGACAAAAGTTGTCAGTGAGGCTCTTGCTGTGAATGAAATCGATGTCTGTCTCTCAGACTTCTTAGATTGCTTGACTGAGGTGTTGATTAAACTAAGATGAGGACTGCAGTTGCAATTAACACCAAATGAGATTTGCTAATTGACTTCTCTTAAATCAGATTGGGATTTCCTTTCTGCTGTCTTCTATCTTTGATTGGACTCAATAAGAAGAGAAGGAACAGTGAAAATTGACTGAGGAGGGGCAGCTACTTGAAAATTCAATCTGTTTTAACTCATGTAGGTACAAATTGGAATTTAAATAAATAGTCAAAGGAAATGATAAGTTTATAATGTTTATAATGTTAATGATTAGCCAAAATGATGTATAATTTGTACCTTCACTGATGAGATTAATTGAATTTGTTTATTAGGCTTGGACAAAAAAATAAAGTAGTGATCAAAGATAGACTTAGGGAAGGAGTTCAAAACAAATATTAAATCTCCTTCCTCTTTTTTTTGATTGTAGAAGGCACAGTGATTTTTATTTTTATTTTTCTTCCATTTGGCATTGTTAACTTTCTTACTGCTAATTTTTTCAAATCTCAGTTTGCAGGTTCGAATGAAACTATAATGAAGATGAAGATGATAATATCAGAGGAATGTAATACAATTCTTCAATAAAATACAAAATAAAATCTTGGCTGCATGACTAAGCTTGTAAAAATATAAGTGAGAGAGGTCATGCCTTTCTTCTCCAATAATTCTTCTGGGTTTCACTTGCACCAACTCACTTTCTTGCCTTGGTGTAGCTGCTGGGTAATTACTACTGTCTCTGCCTATCTTCCAGGCAGAGGGCTTTAACTGGTACCTTCCACCTTAACCTTGGCATATAGAACAGCCAATGGTTCCAGAATCTCAGTACCTTACTAATAAATAATAGGGAAATATTACTGAATAATAAAACAACACAACAGCAAGAACAACGGAAAATATATTTTATATATCAGTTCCCAGTCCTACAGGTTTTAGAGCTTGTGAGAAGAGAAAACATAGGAGGGAGGGAAGGAGGGAAAGAAGGAAGGAAGGAAGGAAAGAAGGAAGGAAGGAAGGATTTCTGATGCTCCCTGCCAGATACTCACATGGAAGTCAAAAATTGCTTCTGCTCCCACTGATATTTGCCCACCTGTGATCTTTCTGTTTCTCTTTTTAGGCAAGGAAATATATCTGAAACAATTACACAATGGTTCAGTTAGTATAGTGCTAACTAAAGATTTACCTATGTCTACTAAGGTAACAAAATGCCACTTTGGTGTAGTGGTGAAGGCACTAGACTACAAAACTAGGAAATTGTGAATTCTAGTTTGCTTTAAGTACAAAGTCAACTGGGGGATTTGGGGCCTATCACTCATTGTCAGCTCTAGGAAGGAGGCAACACCATATCACTGTAGGAGATGACCAGGCTGAGCCTGAGGGAAGGATCAAATGCATCATAAGTTATGAGTCCCTATGCACCCACAAGAGATCTAAGTGCAGCCCACCTTGAATGCCTTCTTAATTCCTGCTCATTTCCCTTGACTGTTAACTGAGATTCTTGTAGAGAGCTTAAGCTTGCAATAAATCTTTATACTCATTTGAACTGCCAGAATCTCCTGATTTCCCAGGTGCTTGACAATCACTTCTGAAAACAAACTTGTCAAGAAAACTGTAGGTATTAGTCCAGTTGCCAGGAGTAAAAAACTAACTTGAAGTTTTTGTACACATAGTACACACACACACACACACACACACACACACACACACACACACACACACACCAATCCATTAAACCAGAAATTCCTTTCTCATTCAGTTTTATCTGAAGGAGCTGTGGTAGTGGTTACAATGCAAAATATTGCAGACTAACTCTACTCACTGCCAGGAGTTCAATTCTGACTGGCTCAAGATTGATTCAGGCTGCCATCCTTCCAAGGTCGGTAAAATGAGGACCCAGACTGTTGGGGGCAATATGCTGACTTTGTAAACCCCTTAGAGAATGCTGTAAAGCACTATGAATACAGTAAGTCTAAGTGCTATTACTATTGCTATCTTGTTTGCTTTCCATAACTTTCCATAGTTCCAGCAGTACTAAAGCTTTTTTTGCCCTGACAAAAAATGATAAATCAGGGTCTTATTCTTGCCCATTAAATGGTTAGTATGGATGTGTGTTGTCACCGGGGTACAGGGGTATGGAGGGTTATTATTTTATTATTTTTCTTTTTATTATTTTTTTTAAATATGGTATTTTTATATTTTTGTAAGCCGCCTTGAGTTGCCATGTGCAGGCAGAAATATAAATTTTCTAAATAAAATAAAAATAAATACAATAAAATGTAAGAAATGAACACCATGAGAAGGGCTGATCAGAGTCTTCTCATACAGCAGTATAGAAATAGTATTTTCAAAGTGAATTAAACATTGATATTTCGTAGAAAAGCTGTGCTAACTGGTACCTTCTTCTTTACAGATTGCTGGATTGAAAATTAAGCTACTTACCTACCAATTAATTTTTCAAGAATTTTATCTTTGGGTCTATGCAATGATCCAAACTTTCTATGTAGCCTTAATGAGCTTTTATCATTCACTCACTCACTCACTCACTCACTCACTCACTCACTCACTCACTCACTCACAAGAGTCATAAGGCTACTTGTGTCATAAAATAGCAATCTATAAAAGACAGTCAAAAATATACTCTTCCCCCTTGGCACCAACATTCCCAACAAGATTTACTCCAACTTTTCCCTACCATACCAAACTTCTCAGAAACAATCAGTGAGCCGCCTCCCAATACCTCTACCCTGGCATCATGTTAAAAATTCCTTTCCATGTTACTCGATGTTATGCAGTCTTTGAATGTGATCACCACTTAGTCATTCCCCCCACCCAAAGAAACTATATTGAAAGCCCTAATAAAAGAAAGGAAAGAAGAAATAGATGACTATCAGTTTAGCTATTTTGTCTTTAGAGTTGACTCACAGGGTCATTCTCTGGTTTTTCTACACAGTAATGTATGAAGATCTGGAGTATGTTCTTATTAATTGGAGAAAACACCCAGCATGCAATGATTTCCAGAATCCACCAGTGGAATGAACCAAATGCTGTGCCTCTGAAGTATAAAATTCCAGATGTAATGTGAGAAACTGTCTATAGAAAATATAAGGTACAAATAATGGAGGACCATTTTGTATCCCTAGTTTGGATTCTCATGGGACAGTATCAACCCACTCCCCACTTCAATTTTTTCCCCTCCAGAAAGTATAAGTACAATGAAAAGAAATTAAAGCAATTTACCTTGGTATCTAGAGGCAGCAACAACATTCTACTATAAATTCACATTAGTTACAGATAGCTCTTCCTGGTAATGACCAAATAAATTGCATAGCCAATCAAATTTAAATATATGAGTTTTACTAAGAACAAGCAAGCAAGTTCTGACTTAAGCCAATGCTCTGAATTCTGGAGGTACTTCCTTTCCTAGAATTAGCTTTCTTCATTCTTATTGATGCTGTCACTTGACAACATTCATATCATTAGAAATGCACACAAACAAACATACACAGAAGTTTAATCAAGGCTGCTGTCACAGTATGTAATTGAATTACTAAATTTCACACGTCTTTTTTTTTAATGAAATAGGCAAGTTCCAGAAAATGAAACTATTTAGGACATATATTCATATAAACTATCTTAGATTAGAGACAGGCATGAACATCAGCAACATTTTTTCCATCAGATGGAGAAATGTGGATTATTACTGTAATTTGCAAGGATAGCATACAGTATATGCCTATTTTCCTTATACGTTGTTGCTTTCTGCTGTTTCTTAATAAAGGCATAATATAATATTCTTAAGTAAATTTTGGATATTTGAGGACACACTACTTTAATATAATTGATAACTTGGTATAATTTGCAAAGTCCATTTTTTTTCTACTTAGCCAAGGCTTATAAAGGAGGCAGTGATGTTGTAGCTCCTGAAACTTAGAGAATACATTATCTAGACTCTTCCATCTAGATATCAATTTGGTTTTAAAATAGAGATGGTCTTAAGAATTCCTATGAATGATTTCAACTGTAGTAGAGATGATGGAGAATATAATTACCAACACTGAAGGAAGTTTCAATAATTCCTGAAACTAATGACCATGGTATTCTTTTGAAGTGTTTGAGAGAGAGGAGATGGAAGTTCTTACCTGGTGGAGGTTTCTACCCTATTTCTTTGCACTCTATCAAAAGACAAGATAAGGAGACATCACCTTATTCTTTGAAAACTGTCCTAGAAGATTCTTCAAGGTTCTATCTTGCCTTATTTAATACCTACATTGGAAAGGAACATGCATGAGGTTTAGGACTGTTATAACATCAGTAGCTAAATTTGGCAATTCAAAGTACTCTCATGGTTTGGGTTCCAGTGAACCATTATATCTGTTATAGTCTGTTCCACATTGTCAGCTATTTAGTGGGGCAATTTTGCAAGATTTACATGGGTACATTTAACATTGACAAAAGAAAAGTTTGCTTTTTGTGTTAGGACCTTTATTATTCAATAAACTACAGTTGAAATTAAGATAGTCCCCTTCCTTGTTAAAGGCCTCTAAATACCTTTTCATTTTTAATATTACCATTTAAACACATTTTATTTATTAGTGTTATTTTTATACATGTTTTAATTAAATCTCTGAAAGCCACCTAGAGTTAGGTTGCAAAAATTTACATGGTGACAAAGAGACACACAAAATTCTATTTTTTGTTCCCATGTAGTGGTAAATTGGCTATTTGCTGCCCAGATCAAATCATGCTACCCTGCCTTATTCAGTGGAAGAAGAAGAGGCTAAGTTGGAAGGTGCAGTTAAATGTGTCATCAGTTTGAAGTCGATTAATTCCATTGACCCTTATCTAGCACCAATTTAGCTTTGACCATTAGTTGAGCAGATTCCTGCATTAGATATAGCAATAATAAACTCTTCTGTGCTTTGAATTCAACAAATGGTCCTGGTTTTTGTGCCTAACTGTATTAGCTTAGGATTGTCTACCCCCTTGGACATCACCTTGACTAAATTTAGAACAGAGTTTTTCCCAGTCCTACATGGAGAAATGAATCAATCATAGCACTTTTCCCTTCATCTAAAGCAATGTTACTGCTTGCTGGCTGGGGAATTCTGGGAGTTGAAGTCTACACATCTTGTAACGATCAAGGAAGGTAATTATTATAAGCTGATACAACAAATTAAGACAGATTTGGAAAAATGAAAAAGTCTGCAATTATCGTTAATAGGAAGAATAGCCACAATTAAGATGGATGTATTATTGAGATTATTGTACTTGTTTCAAACAATTCCGATACAATTGGAGAAAAAATACTTTGAGGATCTTAATAAAATAATAGTAAAATATATTTGGCAGGGGGGGGGAAATCAAGAATTAATTTAAAAATGTTACAGGATACAAGAACTAGAGGAGGGTTTGGATTACCAAATTGGGAAATATACTACAAGGCTGCGGTGTTAACATGGATGAAAGAATGGATTGTATTGAGAAATACAAGATTATTGCCATTGGAGGGACATGATCTGAAATTGGGTTGGCATGCCTTCTTATGGAATGGGAAAGATACATGGTTACTTCCAAAGCCATTATATAAGAAATGCTTTATTGTTAGTCTGGGAGAAAACTAGAGAACAGCATTATTTGAAGATACCAGGTTGGTTTTTGACAATGGAAGCACTTATTCATCCAAATATTATTAATATGGGGAATATCATTAAATATAAAGACATTTTGAACGAAAAGGGTGACCTCAAAACTATTCAAGAATTGAAAGAGCAAGGGATTGATATGGTTTGGTATTCACAACTGCAAATACAGTCTAGATATGAAAAATATACTAAATTATATGCTTTTTATATGGCACTGACAGAATTGGATATTAACAGGAACAGAAGAGAGATTGATAAAAAAACTATATAGCTATTTATTGGGTATCAAATTAGAAGAAGAACAAGTGAAGGAGACAATGATAGCATAGGCAAAAAAATTTGGTTATACAATAGAATTAGAAAAATGGCAGCAACTATGAGATAGAAACTATAAATTAACAATGTCAACTGCATTTAAAGAAAACTTGTACAATATGTTTTATAGATGGCATTTTCCGCCAGCAAGACTGGCAAAGATGTTTAAAGACAAATCAGCTAAATGTTGGAAATGCCACCAGAAACCTGGGTCATATTACCATATGTGGTGGACATGTGTAGAGGCCAAAAATATTGGACAAAAATGCATACATGGTTAAGGAAGATGATACAACAGCACATTGATTTGAAACCCGAAATATTCTTGTTGGGGATTTTACCAAAGACTTATACTAAAGAAAATGTATATTTGATTATTCATGTATTAACTGCAGCTAGAATTGTATTTGCACAAAACTGGAAAAGTGAAAAGATTCCTATGGATGAGAATGCGATTAGGAAAATATTAGAATGTGCAGAAATGAATAGATTAACACTTGCAATTAAAGAGAAGGAACAAACTGAATATTATATTATATAGGAACTATTCTACTGATGAATAAGTATAGCTAGTGAATAAGTATGAAAGTTAGAAATAAGAGTAGATTAGTGAAGTATAGAAAATATACTAATAGAATTAAATAAGTTAAGATGAGAATTGTTATAGTATTAGATATGTTATGTATATCAGCATTAAGTTAAGAATAGACAAATAAAGAATATGGCTGTAAATTTTAATTGTTATTGCACAAGACATTTGTACCCAGATGACACACTGTTTAATGGAAGATGGATTGTTTGTATTAAAATAAAAATTTAAAAATTTAATAAAAGTTTATACATCTTAAATTTGCTGATTTTGAGAAACACTGATCTAAAATCTTTCCCTTTATCTAAGACAGGGCTGTCAAACTCCCGGCCCAGAGGCCGGATGTGTTGCATGCTGGCCATGCCCATGCCCGTTTTAGCGAAGGAGAAAAAAGTCCCAATACGTCACGTGATGCCGCTGTGATGATGTGAGTTTGACACCACACCCCCGATCTAAGAAATAGTGATGTATGATCTGCAAAGGAAATTACTTGTATCTATACATATAAATTTTGTAGTGGAGATGGGAAAAATGCAGGTATTTTGGTCCCTGAGACAAGCAAAGTGATATACTAGTTAGGCCTTTTATCTGATCAATATGAGCTTTCATGAAATTTGGGGTGGGTTTGGAGAGAAAATGATGATGTAGAGCAATCTTTTAAATCTCATTTAAATCTCTTTTCAATATTAAAATAGTTCTTTGGAGAACATTTGATTCAGCAAATTAATTGCAATGCTGAGAAATAATTCATACTGAAATATTGCTGGTAAAAATGAAACCTCTTGAATTAATAGCTTTGCATCCTACATAATTCAATATTAATTGTCCTTAATCTGAGCAATATTGTAGAGAATGACCTTTTGAGGTATTCTCTCCAGTGGCCCTAGATACAATAATGTCTCCTTGCCTTTTGACGGATGACAGACTTTCACTGTTATTTCACCCAATGGCAGGTTTTGAGACTGCACTGAGCCTTCCATGCATTTTAATCACTACAAGAAGCTAGAAATGTTTTAATAATCTTCAAAAGCAAAAAAACCATGATGAGATTGGTGGAGATTATTTTGTTATTGTCAAGATCTCTGGCAGATACCGGTAGTGTTGACCCTTTTGTAGTTCACATTAATATCACCTTCTTAAAATGCGACTCTGGATATACATTTATCAAGAATTGAGCAAATTGGTTAAATTCAGGCTATTAAAACCAGTCCGTGCAAACCACAATGCATTTCCTAAGTAAGAAAGAACTAAATATTAAAGCTTATCATAAAGGAAATATGATGGCATACCTTATCCAGTACTATAAGGATAGTGAGTTTCAAACTGTTTCACTTTATCATTTTTTTTTTAAAAATATGCTGCTTCTACCATTTGACCCTGTCTACCTCAATCACATTTTTCCATATACAATATGCCAGTGCTGCATAGGAAGCAGGAAAAAATTTGGTTCCTGATTTTCCTTGGAAAACAAGGCTATGCGTTTAATTGTGCTAACAGGACATGCCCTTCTTCATAGTTTCTAATCCAAACACAATCAGAGGTGGGGGGGAAGGAGGAAATATCAATAATATGCAACTGAAAATCTGTTTTTCTCAAATAGGCTATGAAGCCCCATGGCTCCCAGCAAAGTCCAGCTCCATAAACTAGGAGTCAGATTGTGATGCTCATAGTCCTTGACATTCGGGGCTGAAGACAATGAAGTAAGAGAAAATTCTGTGATATTAAGAAAGGTTTGGTATGAATAGAAACTTATTCAAAATAGAGCTGGAAGGGATCTTGGAAATCTTCTAGTCCAACTCCCTCCCTGGTATAGAGACCCTATACCAGTGAGGGCGAACCTATGGCATGCGTGCTACAGGTGGCACGCGGAGCCATATCAGAGGGCACACGAGGCGTTGCCCTATGTCAGCTCCATGGGCAAACCGGAAGTTCAGAAAAATGCACTTCCGGTTTGCCGTTGGGCTGTTTTTCGCACTCCGGAGGCTTCAGGGAAACTTCCTGAAGTCCCGGAATGCGAAAAACGGCAAAATGGGCAAAATGGAAGTTCGGAAAAATGCACTTCCGGTTTGCCGTTGGGCTGCTTTTCCCACTCTGGAGGGTTCAGGGAAGCTTCCTGAAGCCCTGGAATGCGAAAAACAGCCCAATGGGCAAACCGGAAGTGCATTTTTCTGAACTTCCGTTTTGCCCGTTTTGCCATTTTTCACCATTCCAGGCTTCAGTGAGGCCTTTGCACGGGGGTGGGGGTGTGTGCACATGCGCAGGAGGCAGCATGGGGGGGTTGTATGCATGCGTGGGGGGAGGGAATGGGTGTGGGTATGTGTGGGCGCGCTAGCGCATGCGCACACCTCTTTTTGGCACACGGACCAAAAAGGTTCGCCATCACTGCCCTATACCATTTCAGAAAATGGTTGTCCAATCTCTTTTTAAAAACCTCCAGAGTCTTTAAACCCTCACAATTTCTGGAGGTGAGTCATTCCACTGATTAATTGTTCTCATTGTTAGGAAATTTCTCCTTAATTCCAGGTTGCTTGTCTCCTTGATTAGTTTCCATCCATTGTTTCTTGCCTTGCCTACTGGTGCTTTGGAAAATAAGTTGACTCCCCTCTTCTTTGTGGCAGCCCCTCAAATACTGGAATACTGCTATCATGACACCCCTAGTCCTTCTTTTCTCTAGACTGGCCATACCCAATCGTTTTTCATATGTTTTTGTTTCCAGACTGTTTATGTGTTATGGGATTCCTATCTTTAGGCTCTCTCTCTCTCTCTCTCTCTCTCTCTCTCTCTCTCTCTCTCTCTCTCTCTCTCTCTCTCTCTCTCTCTCTCTCTCTCTCTCTCTCTCTCTCTCTCTCTCTCTCTCTCTCTCTCTCTCTCTCTCCCTCTCCCTCTCTCTCTCTCTCCCCCTCTCCCTCCCTCCCTCCCTCCCTCCCTCTCCTGTAAAATCCTAATTGGAGGGATGCCAGCTAATGTTAGGTTAGGTTTTCTTAAACTCAGGGTTAAAAAACAAAAACAAAACCTCTGGACCAATTATACAATTCCTCCATTTTTGTACACTACCTTGTAATCCATTCAATATATTGGTCCCAATTTTCTAACTTATGATGTAATTTAAACTACTGGTAATGGCCAAAATGTATGAATTTTGTACTAGAGAAAGATCCAAGGAGCAAGCCTGTATTGTTTTAGAGACTATGTTATCATCAAAATCCTTTTTCTGTATTAGGATTTGCATTTTTCCCCTTTCATTTTCTCCTAATTTTAAGTCAGATGACTTACTGTGTTGCTTATGTTTGGGATTGTCTTGCATTTCTTTGATGCAGTTCTATCTTTTCATCTGTCACCCTTTCCCTTTATTCAATTACTTTTTCTTTCATTAGAATTTGAAATGCTGCTTTCCATTTGAATATGTTGTTAGAAGCTGACAAAACCAGGTAAGAACTCTATTAAGAAGAGGAGAAGTAATGGCATTTAGAATGACACCAAATAAGATTTATCTAGACACCCCAGTCAGTTTTGTTCTCCATTTTGCTGAATAGATATAATAAAGAGGGCTTAGACCAGTGGTTCCCAACATGGGGCCCACACCCGACAGGGGGGAAATTTCATTTTTAATGGGGGCACTTGGAACCTTGTTTAAACCAAGTTAATGGCCTTTTAGGCTTCCTCAGTGTGAGTAGGAGTTCACTTTTTAAATAGTAACAATTATATGTTATGGGGGGGCCCATCAGGATTTTAGAAATGCTTAGGTGGGGTATGGCCAAAAAAAGGTTGGGAACCACTGACTTAGACCTAACTGCATCATTCTGTTGATGAAATGTCATACACCAATTTAGTAATTGGTGTATGTGAATCTATATGTGGAGTTCATGCTTCAAATCTCCTTTCATGAGATCTGGGGAAAAAGGAAAAGGATGAAGGTGAGAGAAAATCCAGTCAACTGAACATTCAAAAATACATTACAAATACCATTGACTGGTGCTGATGGTTGATACGGGTTGCTGCCAGCGTCCTAGGTATCAACCAAGTACCTTCTTAAGATGTACGATGTTCCGAGTAGTGCAGTTTTTGCTGTTCCACTGGTGTTATTGCAGGAAGCTGCAATTTCTTGATGTATTTTATAAAATTCTTGGACATGGTATCAAATGCCCTGATGACAATGGGTATCATTGTTACATGTTTCATCCATATTATTATTATCTCTTTTATTCATTAAACATGAAACTCAGTCAACTGAACTTCTTCTTCTTCTTCTTCTTCTTCTTCTTCTTCTTCTTCTTCTTCTTCTTCTTCTTCTTCTGATGATGATGATGATGATGATGATGATGATGATGATGATGATGATGATGATGATGATGTTAAAATTAAAGTCAAGCAGAATTCAAGTATTCTGATATATTTATGATTTAATGTACTTTATAAACACCTTTTCAACACATTTCCTGAGTATCAAGGTTTGTTAGTACAGGAATGTAGAGAACTAAAGATGAAGTCAAGAGAGCAATTGATTGCATAGGAATGTAATTTTCAAGGGTTGTCACATGCAATGTAGATAAAAAAATAAGTGGAATTGAACCACAGAGGACAAAATTTGAAATTGAATTATGTACAAATGATGAACATTGCTAAAATGTATAAACTGTTGCTGAGATTTAAAATGGAAAAAGAACAAGTTAAAGAATGCAATGCAAAATGAGCTAAGAACTTTCGTTATAACATATAGATGGACCAATGGGAGAGAATGTGGTTGAAACAACTGAAACTCAGTGTTAAAATTTCAGAGAGATTTTTTATAAATTGATGTATTGTTGCTATATGATATCAGATAAATTATCAAAGATCTATAAATGTACTGTCAATCAATGTTGGAAATGTGAAAAACCCGAAGGATCATTTTACTGCATAGTGAATCTGTGCAAAAAAAAAATTTGAATACAATTTTTGTATCTATATATTGTTTCTATATTTTGTATCTATATATTGATTCAAAGAATGTTAAAGATTAATGTTCAAATGAAACCGGAACTTTTTCTATTAGTCCCTTATAGATAGCCAATTAGAAAAAGTTTATGGAAGATTGTTTTCTATGTATATGATGACTGCAGCAGGTTTATTATATGCATGAAGATGGAAGAATACCCACAGCGGAGAAAAGGACTATCAAGATGATGAGATACTATACCTTTAGGAATGATTTTTAGGAATAATTGATGGTTTTAATTAGATTTGGTAGTGTGTTTTCCAATCATTGGAGTTTTATATTAGTGATTGTATCTTACTCATATAAAAGTAGAATAATAGGATATACAGTAGGCAATTGCCAGCATTCTATGATTGGAGTAGAAGAATCAAGCCTGAGAAAGAGAATTATAAATTTGTATTTCTATACTTATATGAAATACCTAATAATGCATAATAAATATATTTGTGTGCACTGAATATCCTGCAGAAAAGTGGGCATAAATCATATTAAATACGCTAGGTCAGGGGTAGGCAAAGTTGGCTCTTCTATGACTCATGGACTTCAACTCCCAGACTTTCTGAGCCAATCATGCTAGCTCAGGAATTCTGGGAGTTGAAGTCCATGAGTCATAGAATAGCCAACTTTGCCTACCCCTGCGCTAGGTAATCAAAGGAATGAGGATTAAGCCAAGAAGCTGCATATGCAGGCCTATAAGAGCAACAGAAAGGGATTTTTTCTTACAGGACCATCGGCTGGTTAAAAATTAATTTGTTGTTATTGTTAGGGCTGGTGGTTGGGTTGCTTTTCTTTTCTTTTCTTTTTCTTTGCAGGAAATTTTTGCTTGTTTGTTTTGCATATTTTGATCATTGGAATATGTCCATGAATTGATACATGAATTGATTGTTTGTTTGGTAGCTCCAGTGAAATAAATAATGTATTATCATAGAAAAACAAAGAGTAAAAAAAAGAAGAAGAAGCAAAAAAAACTTTTCCAGTAAAAAATGAAAAATAAATTATTTGCCCAAGGTGTTATATAAAAGCTGAAGCTGAAGTAGCTAGAAGTTCTGAGATTATGCCTTGCTGTAGGAACTACTGGGTGCTACAGGATTTGAATAACTTTCTCTTTTGT